>JAQQAC010015530.1:11589445-11694144 GCA_029783875.1 Phataginus tricuspis | reverse complement strand
ACACACACACACACACACACACACACACACACACACACACACACACAGCCCCAACTTTGGTTTGCTGCCTTGTTTGAATTGAAATCTTGTAGGGTCTTGAAAGGCAATTCTGCCTTTTCAAATAAACAAAGGCAGAGAACAAATGGGAGGGAAAGTTTCAATAAACCTTAGGCATCATTTCCTCCTGCTGTGACACTAAATTTACGTGGATAAAAACAACCTCTTAGATTTACATTTTGATTCTGTTACTGCTTTCATGTGTGCTGGGCTGTCCCACTTCAGATGAAATTTATCCACTTCTTTAAATATTTAGTAGTCTAGCGTGGATGTTAATGAAAGTCTGGCGGTGCTATTTTGAGAATTGCAACAATGATAGTAATTTTCAGTGTCAGATTCCTGCTTTGCAAAGGGAGAGAGGGAGAGGAGGAGGAGGAGGGAAAAATGGTTTCAGTTCTAATAGAGTTTGCCATCCGCTGGGCTGTGCCAGACAGATGGGTCATGAATACTGTCTAGACGCTCTCTGCCTGAGCGAAGCCGTGGTCTCTAAGGACACGCAATGAGACGCCGGCTTAAGTAACTGGGGAAAGTCAGGGCAAGCTCTCCTGTAATCAGATAGAAATCAATGCCGATCCTGCTTCCTGGGGGAAGTCAAGGGGTGGGTGGGGAGGCAGAGGGGGCATTAAGAGAAAATGCTCTCTGTTACTGATGAATTTTAGTGCAAACTTGACTAATATTAGGCATTAAGGAACGTGTGAAAGGAGAGTTGTAATATGATAATGTTTAAACTGTACTCTGCCACAGAATGCAGAATGATTTAATTCATACTTGGTCCTTGAGAGGCTGGAGAAGAGAAGAAAAGGAGCTTGTCTTCTTGTGTCATTAAAAGAAGAATGCAGACCATGGGAGACCTTTGTTAATTGTGTGTACTGATGTGCTCGGTACTACTATAGTTGAGACTATCTGTCCTGATTGTTCATTTTCTAGGGTTTAGCCTCTTAATTAGGAAGGGTTTTAGAAACCCACCTAGCTTGCTTTTTTTTCTGATGCATCTCTGAAAACTTGCTAAAGCTGGATATCATCACAAGCAGCTCTGCTAATGGTACTGTAGCAAATGGCGTAAATACCTCGCACGTGCCCTGCTTGGCTGCCGTGGAGTACATGCTACTTCCTGATGATCAGTTTACTCAGTGTTTCATCGGTGCAGGAATGGAGTTTACGTGACATTAGCAGTGAGTTGCTAATCACGAAAACTCACAGTCTAAATGTGGCAGTGGTGGGGGAAAGGGGTGTTGCTGTCAGGATGAAATTGTAGGGAGGCGAGGGGGCCACCTCCAAGAAGAGCATGACTCAGCTCAGCTGGGAGGGCCCATTACTGGGCTTGCTTGATGGCATTAGTCCTCTACTTGCCTTAGAAAAACTACCCAAAAGGATCTATAGTAAAGCTTGAAAGGAGCCATCTTTGAGTATTATTTACAAAAATAAAATGAAAATTCAACCGTCATGTGTTACGTCTTGTACTGCAGAAGTGGGGTGACCCCCTGATTGTCAGGCCTCTGACTTAACCATCTGAGCTTGTCTCAGTGGAGGCACCAGCATAGGCTGTTCGTTTGGAAAAAACTCCCAACAATTTAAATTAGGCAATAATCTTTCATTTATTCCTTCATCCATTCTTGTTATGTCCTAAGAGCTAACAGCAGAGGGAAAAGTACATTTTTTTTCTTCTTCTCAGACAGAAAAGGAAAATCAAAGATGAAAAATATTCTTACGGTATTCCTGGAGAGAAAAGAAATCTGTGTTCAAGTGCTGCAGACATAAGTAGTGAGCAAACCCATCCTTGTTCCAAAATGGCTCTTCTTAGAACTGTCTCCAAGGCTGACCAGAAGGAATGGTGGTCTTTCAGAAAGGCTGTCCTTTCCCTAAAACTCTTGTCTGCTGCCCCGTCAGACTCTTACATTTGGACAGCCTATAAGGAAGGCCCATTTGTTGTAGCAGGGTGCAGATTTGGGGGCATGATGCCAACTTACACTGGCAGCCTCAGGTGTCTGGAAGGCAAACCACAACACTTGGCAGAACTACAGCACCTTTTGGTTCTGTTCACTTACCATCAGAGAAATAAAACATGCATCTGCCTGTTGCAAAGACTCAAACTTTCATGGGTGACTCGTGGACTTGTGTATGTTCCCCTCTTTGAGAAGAGGTACCTGCCCTCACATTGGCACACACCTCTTCTGGAAGGGGCAGTCGGATATATTGCCTTCATCTCTTTGATTCTAAAAAATGGGAGAAAAAAGAACTTGAGCAAAACCTCTGATCCTTAGATCTTGGGGGAAAGGCCAAGTATTGTTTTGCAGCAATAGGGTGTGCTCAGACTAGTAGCCTCTCACTAGCCTGAGTTTGAAGCAGCCCTGGTGTATGGCGTGGACATGGGGAAAGAGTGGGGTACAGGTGCATGGGGGGCATGGGGGATGGGCGGGGTGTGGATGCAGGGGGGGCATGGGGGATGGGCGGGGTGTGGGTGCCCCGGGGGCATGGGGGATGGGTGGGGTGCAGGTGCATGGGGGATGGGCTGGGTAGAGGTGCTCATGGGGGGCATGGGGGATGGGCTGTGTACAGGTGTACAGGGGGCATGGGGTAGTTGCAGAGTTTGCAGGTGTATGGGTGGGTTAGGTCTTGGTATTTGCTTTCTATCTAGTGCTACAGGATATGGTCTTTGCTTTCTATCTAGTGCTAAAATGATGTGCCTGAGAAGATCCATGTCTTGCCAACGGGTTCCAGCTCTGGTCAAGTTCGCTATGGATTCAATGTGACCAAAGAAATTGACAGCAAAACGTTCTTTGGGGTGAAAGGGTTTATTACCTGGCTTCTACTGGCAGTAGGTCGAGCACTAACGTCTCTGCCTCCGCTCAGAGCACTGGGCCGCGCTCTCTATATAGTGCAATAATAGCTTATTGCCTAAAGGTGTGGAAGTGGTAGCCTAGCAACAGGCCAGTTACATCATCAGGTGGTTAAAGTTCAGTGAGGATCCTGGCCATAGGAACCCCAGCTTCCCCACACTCCACCCCTCCAGGATTCTGTCCTTACAATCGACACGCTTTCAATCTTCCGCAATGATACCTGTGCGAGAAAGCTGGAGCACTGTAACCAGATTCCACAACAGCAACAGAGGATAACAGTAACTTCGAGATAATAACAAAAATTAAGATACAACAAGATTTTGATACAGGTTACAAAAATTATAATAATCCTCAAGCTAGAGTAGGTTCCTAATAACAAAAATTATAACAATCCTCAAGCCAGAGGAAGTTCCCAATGCACAAAGACCTTAGGGGTGGTAAGACACATGTTTTAATGACACCAACATAGGCACATCTTGTCCATCAGATAGGATGCATGCAAGAGAGTGGTCCTGTGATAGGCCTGTAGTAGGAAGGGGGTCCCTTCCAGGTCTACTATACCATACTTTTACTCCTTTCCCCGTGGGGGTTATGGAAGGGTCTATATATAGTGCTACTGGAGGTGCATGCACTGGCCATAATGATAAAACAAAACTCCCTGGTAAGATGGTCCTACCTTCTGGCCGTTCAGGATATACTACTGTGACCTTTGGCGGCCACTCTGCTGTTATTCCAGGAATACACAGGAGGCCAGCTTCCAGGCCTTGTCCCCAAGGTGCCAGGAGAGCCAGCCATCGTTGGTCCATGTGTCGAAAGGTCCAAGGCCACATCCACTCAATGGAGTCTCCAGGGGTTCAGTGCAGTTGGTGCTGGCAGCAGATGTTACTCTGGTGGCCAAACCTCGCCTTCAGTGATTCTTCCTTGGTTTGTACTTGCAGTTGTATAGGGGAGGCAGCCATATGTGTTAACATGTCTACAGGGCTCAGGGCTCCCTTTCGGGGTCTCTCGTTCAAATGCCATAGCACGGTCCATAGGCGGACTGACCATCCCCGCAGACTATTGGTATCTGACTTTAGTCCAGATTTTAACAAGCCTTTGTGCCTCTCTATCATGCCTGCTGTGGTAGGATTGTATGGCACATGAAACTTCCATTTGATTCCCAGCGGTCACACCCATTCTTGCAGTGTATGTCCAGTAAAATGGGTGCCCTGATCACTCTCAGTTACCTGTGGTCGGCCATAGGCAGCGAAGAGACACTCCAGGCCTTTTTTGGTCATCTGCTGGTCTGCACAATGGGTAGGAAAAACAACCAGAAGTCCAGTAGGTGTGTCCACACAAGTCATGACATACCAGTATCCTTCTGACACAGGCAGAGGCTCAATATAGTCTATCGGCCACCTACAAGGGGTATAGGCCCCTTAGCTATTGTCCCATGTTGCTGTGGAACTCGTGTAAGTCCCTTTTGGAGCACACGACACACTCCTGCTGGGCTCTACTAACTTCTTCAAAGGTCAAAGGCAAGCCCCACTGACGGGCTGCAGCCTAGATTGTCTGTTGTCGTGCATGCAACAAACCCATTGGGTTACATCAGAGGCAGGCTTTCCTTCTAAGCAGCATATCTGGGCCAGTTTATCTGCTTCATCATTTCCTGGGGATGCCAGTGGCAAATGACCTGTCACATGGTATACTGTAATTATTTTAGTCAGACCACAGGCTCAGAGGTCTTGCCACAATTCATGCCCTCAAAGGGTCGGTGACCAACCAGCCAGTTGGCATGGTACCAGGTTGGTAGCCACAGGGTCAAGCCCCGATAGACAGCCCAGCTGTCAGTGCAGACAACTATAGGGGAGGGCTCCTGGCCGATCACAAGCCACACGGCCCGCAACTCTGCCCTTTGACTGCTCTTCTCCTCACCATCTTCCATCCATATTGTTCCAGTCTTAGGATGGAAAGCTGTGGTGCTCCATTTTGGGGGCTGCCCTCGGCTGGAGCCATCTGTGTACCATGCATCTTCAGGTATAGGGGCTCTTCCCTCCCGATAGGGACTCTCTGCTACTAATGGTTCAAAAGCAAGTTCTTCCTGCTTTTCACTGGTATATGTCACTGGCCCCAATAAGCGTTGGAGTACTTCACTCAAGGGGCTACTAGAGAGGGCACTACCCTGCTGTAGGTAAGCACCCCACTTGGCCAGTGTGGGCGTTTGTGCCACACCACTCCTTAGCTTTTGGGTCCAGTCTCATACCCACCCCAAGATGGGAGAGGTGATTATTACCTTTATTGGGGCCATTCCAGTGATGGGTTCTGTAGCCAGCAAGGCATGATACCCAGCAGCCAGTTGTTTTTCTATCAAAGTGTATCGTACCTCTGCTCCTCTCCAGAGTTGTGACAAGAAGGTCCAATAGGTTGGCGAGTTCATTCAACCTGCTGCCAGAGACCTCAGCCATAACCATCTTCAGTCACATGAACTTCCAGCTCACAGGGCCTTGATGGGTCTATCACACTCAAGGTCTTGACTGCCCGTTTTGCTGTAGTAAAGGCAGATGCACATCTTATCCCAGTCCCACCCCACACCCTTTCGTACCAACTAGTGTAAAGGTTCAGAATTTGTGCCAAGTGCAGGATAAACACTCTCCAGTAGCCTAGAAGACCCACAAACTCCTGTAGCAATGCTACAGTTGTAGGGGTAGGAAAGGCCTGGACTTTATCTATAACTGCTTCTGGTATAACCTTGGTCTTACCTGACCAGATGACCCCCAAGAATTTGACAGACTAACCAGGTCCCTGAACCTTAGTGCTGTTCACAGCCCATCCTTTCACCTGTAGATGTTGCAGCAGTCTAGGTGCTGCACCTTCTAGATCTGAAGGAGAATCAGATGTGAGCATGACATCATCAATATAATGGGACAGCTGCACCGTTGGCGGTTTCTCCCATGTAGCCAAGTCCTGGGCTACAAGTCGATGGCATATGGTGGGGCTGTGGAGGTATCCCTGTGGAAGGACGGTGAATGTCCATTGTCGTCCTTCCCATGTGAAGGTAAACTGTTCATGACTTACCTGCTCAATGTCAATGGAGAAAAAGGCATTAGCAAGATCTACCACATAATGGTATGTTCCTAGTTCATGGCTGAGGGTATCCATCAGTTCTTCAGTAGAGGGGGCAGCAGCATGCATAGGGGGTATGACCTTATTCAGTTCTCTGTAATCCACAGTCATACACCAGGAGCCATCTGGCTTTTTTACTGGCCACACTGGGGAATTGAATGGACTATGGGTGGGCTTTACAATACCCACCTTTTCCAGCTTCTGGAGAGTTTCTCCAATCTCTTTATGCCCTCTAGGCAGTTTGTATTGTTTGGTGTTAAGTCACTGCAGAGGCACAGGCAAAGCTATGGGCGGGTGCCTAGCATGCTGCCTTCACCACACGTACTCTCAGTCTGAACTCACCTGCAGTGGTCTGCAACCATAGACCCTGCAGGATATCAATCCCCAAAATATACTCAGGGATAGGAGATATATACACAGTATACTCTTTTGGGGGTAGATACCCTATTCCCAAAGGGATTTGGGCTTGTTTCACTCTGGTAGCCTTACTCCCATGTCCATCTATGATAGTGGGGGTCCTGGGGAACTGCTCAGGGTCACCATGAATCAGTGAACATTCATCCCTTGCGTCCACCAGAGCCAGGACACCTTGTATGTTCACTGGGAACCAATGGATAGGTATTTCAACGTGTGGCCTCCGGTCCCCCCTTGGTCCCTCAGGGCAGGTACGTTGACCTACCCCTCAGTCGAACTGTGTTCCCCAGTCATCTTCCTGTGTGGGCTTGAGTGAGATTGGCTCCCTCTACAGCAAAAAGTCTTGCAAACACACAGGCCAGACTTGTGGCTCTGTCTCTGACCTCTGCCTCTTTGGTCTTAATGGCTGGAACTGCTGCTCTGGTTTCAGTTGTTGCCATAGCTCTAGTAAGATCCTATTCGACATCCCCATCTAATTTCCTTCCATCTGCTCCTGCCTGTATTAAATCAAGCCACATCTGGGTCCTTGTAACCTTCATGGGGCCCTTTAAATTCTTCTTGTGAGTAGCAGGTCTTATTTCTTTCTATGTTCTCACTGCTTCAGCCTCTCCTGAGTCTGGTACTGTATGTGTCACCTTGCTTATGGGATGCCCTAAGTGAGGGGAAAGAATGGCCACTAGAGACCCAAAGAGGGTTGTTGGAGCCCTTTGAAGCACAATATTTCTCATCCCAGTAGTGAAAATCTCTTCATCTGGGCCATAATTATCTAGACTAGATGGCATTCTTATGCCTAGCTCCTGTAACACCTGTTGGAGCTCAGCATATGTCTGACATCTAACAGGAGAGGATAGTAGATCACCCGGACTGGCCACACAGCATGAAGTGCAGCCATAAATCAATTGAGGAGGGAGTGACTCCCTGGGCTCTGATGTGCATTTTGTAATCACTGCCTCAAGGCGGGATGCACTGTCAGGGAAGCCAGCTTTCCCATCTCTGATCCCAACAGAGCAATTCCATCCACCCCTAATTTCTATAGATGCAGCAGCCAAGCTGACACTGACTCTGAGGGCTTCTGCCTAAACCAGGAGCTCAAATCCACCAGCTCAGTTTGAGTATAGGGACAGACCATAGAGTGCTGCACGACCTGGGGAAGGGGCTGCTCCTCTCCTTGGGGAACTTTTGGCTGCTGGGTCTTTATTTTCTTTATAACCACTGGGTGTACTTTCAATACAGGAAGGGTCAGTGCCTCTGGCACCACCCCTTCATCCTTCCCCAGCTCCTCCATTTCTGGGGCTGATGGCACCTTTCTCTCCCTTCCCCCAAGTGCCTCCTCTGCTACAACCTTTACCTTTTCTACTGTGCCTCGCAGCAGTGCCAGCTCAGTCTTCAGCAGCTCTCTTGCCTTCACCTCAATGCTTTGAAGCTCACATTCTCATGCCACCTCCTACTGTTCTTTCCTCGGGAGTTCGTCTTTTTCCTTGATGGCCTTTTCCTCCTTCAGATCACCTGGCAGCGCTGCTGTCTCATTCTGTAAGGAATCTTTTACTTCTTCCTTGGCACCTTGCTTCCAGAGTTCTTGTGCTGCCTCCTCTCACATCAATGTCATTTCCTTCTTCAGGGAATCCACAGAAGTTTGCAGCTCGCATGCTGGTGCCGCCATTTCTTGGGTCTTTTCCAGGAGCATGTCCTTCTCTTCTGTAGACTTTTTAAATACTGAGAGAAGCAGCCTACCCACAGTCCCCGCTGCCTCACAGGCACTCCTTCTCTCAAAAGACCTACTTACTATACCAAGGGCCTCCCCTACTGCCTCAGGTATCACCTCCACTTGCCTCCAGTCGTGGGGTGGGGCCCAGTCAGTCCTCTAGGAGGCAAGCCACCTCAGACCACATACCCACTGGGGGATGATCCACTGTTTCCCCATTCACAGGGGCAGCCCCCTGAAGCACCCCTCCCATAAGGGCAGCCTGTCTTTTTCCTTGGTCAACAATAAACCCTGCCGACTTCACCAATTGTCTTGCCAGTGGGTTTCAGCCCCAGGCAAGTTCGCTATGGAATCAATGCGACCAAAGAAATTGACAGCAGAACGTTCTTTGGGGTGAAAGGGTTTATTACCCAGCTTGTTCTCCAGGTGGTACTCTCTGCCTCCACCCAGAGCACTGGGCCGAGCTCTCTACAGAGCACAATAATAACTTATTGCCTACAGGTGTGGAAGCGGTAGCCTAGCAACAGGCCAGTTACATCATCAGGTGGTTTAAGTGCAATGAGGATCCTGGCCAGAGGAACCCCAACTTCCCCACAACCCATAAAGGCTTGGACAGTTTTTACTGTGGCAGTGTGGGACAGCAGGGAAAAATCTCTTAGAGGTTGGGTGCTCAGAGGAGATCTCATCATGGGGGGTCTGGGGATCCCTGTGTCCTGAGCATACTGGCCAAGGGGCTGGGAGTACAGGTTGGAGGATGGGTGAGCATGTATGTCATGGTATTTTACTGTATATTGTATACAGATTCAACATTTGAATGGTAGCGGGAATTGTATTTGAGGATAGATGCAGGGTCCAGCTCTTTCTGCCTTTGGGAATGAAAGGTGGACGCCGTTTGGCTTTGGTGCTGGTGTGTGTGTGATCTGTGCTCAGGCGCGTGCATTGCAGAGATCAGGAAACCTGTGAACTCACCCCGTGTTACACAGAAATTCTGGATGTGATGTTCGGAAGGATAGTGATACTTTTCTTGGAGTCCCAGCACTGAAATTTGCTTTCATCATAGATGACAATGAGTGTCCGCATTACTTGTATGACAGGACTAAGCTGGAACACAGAGTCAGCAGCTCTACTCCCACAGTGACCTTGGTTCATTAGCACTTTGGGCCTAGGTTTTCCTGTTCCACAGGCAAGGAAGGCGGTTTGCATCCATAAAGTCCCTGTGGCTCAAAAGAAGAATCAGTGACTTTAATTCTGTTATTAACTTGGATGAGAGGAAATATTGGACACATTTATTCAAGAGAGGTGTTTTATTATAAATAATGTATTTATTTTTAGGTTTTTGAGAGAGCTGTTCGTCAGGGCAAAAACTGTCTACCAGGGCCTGCTAAAATCAGAACGTCCCTCTGTGCCATCCACCCACCCGTTGGTTACAAAGTGCCAGGTGCTGCACCTGCCTTTCCCACTGTTACCCCTTCTCAGTACCTTTCAGCCCCCACCCCTAATATTGCTATGTAATCTGTTCACTGGGCACAGTAATGACGCAATGTGTGAATCCAGAGTCTGGCACCTAGTAGCACCTTGATAGAAATAGAAAACTGTGATCGCAGCATTAAAATATGCTAACAAGCTGCAGGAGCTAATGGGTGCCGCTTTTATATTGCAGATGTTCATTCCAGGCTGCTGCTGAATGTGGGAAAAGAACAGGAGGGTGTGCTGCTCATATCCCAGTGTTGGATGGTGGGTGTTGTTTATTGCCATGTTATGCTCCAAAAGGGACCTCTTGTCTCCTTTATAAAGTGTGCTGCCCGTCTGGTGCTATGATGATAGAAGAATGCCTGTTAGTAAGACAGAGTGTGAACAAGAGAGCAGAGCTCATGTGGAGGAGAAATGTTAATGATAATGATAGGATGCAGTCGTTTGAGTAAAGTAGATTTTATCCTGTTGGTGGTTTGTTTATCTTGATGGAGGTTCTGAGCTCTAGAAGAGGTTCTGAATGTGTTATATAAATGCATAAAAGAATTCTAGTCTACTGAACTTAAAGGGATGATTTAAGTGCATTGCATTGAATTTTAAATACACATAGAATTTTGAATTTCTGGCTTACGGTTTTGTCCTGCATTTGCTGCCTTGCTCATATTAGCAAATTATTCCAATCGCTTTACAGTCTTTGCTCTTATTAATACCAAGACATGCCTTCAGCTTCCCCTTCCCCTTATTTGCTGGCTCTCACTTTGCAGAAGTCAGTCATTCATGTGAAAAATATACTCAGACTGAGTGGACAGGACGGCCCGATGCTATCCACTATACAGGGCTGCTGATACTTGTCCAAACTGAAGGATGAGTGTCTCTGCAGGGAGCACAGCAGGAGGACATACCTGGCCCACATTGGAAGTTCACTTCAAGCTGCAGGTCGAGGCAGCTGGCAGAGGTGGGGTGGCCAGGGCACTCAGAGCTCAGGCAGACACACAGCAGGCCTCTATCCAAAGGTGCCAGGGCACAGGAAGCCTTGTGTTCCTATGACAGATGCTGCTATATCGAGTGTTTTGTGTTGCCTTGGAGATGGCATAACCCTGTACCCACAAATACAAATCATGATCATTCATACATGTATCCATTCAACACTTGGATGTATTTTTCTAGAACCCCCAAAGCAAGAACAGGGCATGGAACCTACTAGGTATTCAGTCAGTATTTGCTGAGTGGATTCATACGCGCCGGTCACTGTGACAGGCGATGTGAGTCGTGTAAGACTTGGTGGTCATTGCCTACAGAGGACATAGAGCAGACCAGTGCTGGGATAGCTGTGCACACAGGAGCTGGTGAACAGAGCAGAGCAGTCAGCGCTGTCAGAGAGGGGCCGGGAGGAGCTCTGCAGAGGACCAAGCTCACCCTGGCACCAGGCCTGGGCCTTCCCTGGGCTTGGCCGGCAGGCTGTTCTACCCAGTGAGCACTAAGCAGAGAGCTCATGGTCTGCAAGCTTTTTAAGGGCCTACGCAAATCCTGGAGTCTGAGAAAAATGATACTGCCACCAAGACAGGAAAAGAAAACTGCAAAATCGAAGTGAACACATAATTAAATGTGTCAACAGAAAAGCAAATCATCTAGTCAACTGTGATTTATTGTCCCATGTGGGAGGTGGGTGCATGCTGGTGGTTTAGGTGCACACAGGTGCTGACATGACCCTGGGCAGTCTGTGATGATGAGAAGCTGGAGCCTGCAGTGACACCTGCTCCTGATTGAGAGGGTAGGGAAACACCAGGAGCATCTCAGCATTCTCCCGTAGCCCAGACGCCCCTCTGTGATATGTCTTCCTCACTGTCTAGTGTGTCTTCACTCTTGACCGAGGAGCTGGGCTCAGTTACTTTGTGCACAAGTGTGAGGCAGGAGAGTAAGGGCAGCTACAAAGATGCAGCCCTGCTCCCGGGCAGCTTGCATGTTGACTTCTCCCAGTGGAGCTATCCAGGAGTGTGGCCGCCCACCTCCGCCTCACCTGTGGTAGGTCCACTGTGGGAGTTGGGCGGCAGTTGAGAAGGAGTGTTACACAGGGCATTCCTGAAAATGTGAGCTGAACACTAACATTTATCGAGAGAAGAGCCTACTGGGTCATGGCAAGAAGAATAAAACCAGAGTCCTTGCTTTACTGGAATTTACTGTCAGACTTTGGTGGTAAGATGCGTCTCACTGTGACGGGACAGTGGTGAGGGAGGGCATGGTCCATGCCAAAACCCTTCCATCTGCAGAGGAAGGTCTGCCTTGGACCCAGCCCACTAGCCTGGCCCAGACCCCCGGAGCATCTCTTTGAGGCAGGACCCTCTTTCCACCCTAGGGGAAAAGGCCCCCTTCATGTATGAACAGAGCAGAAGGGTATCACCAGGAGGGACTTTGAAAGAGAACCAGCTCCCAGCCGTCTGATGGACTGCACTCTATACCAGGCGCACTCTCCGAGGGCCTTTCAGTGCAGTAGGACTTATGGCCAGTATGCCCCACCTATAGTCAAGGGCACTAACTTGCAGTTGAAACTATTAAGTGCTTTGCTGTGTAGTGGGAAATTCAACAAAGATTCTAATTAAAACCACAGTCACCCTTTCTCCGGGCTTTCAAAAAATGCATTGTTACAGTAATTTTGGAAGGATCTTTTGACATAACACATTTTTCTCCTGCTTCCTACCTTTCCACACAGAAGTTAAACTTTGAAACAGGTACACACCCTCATCTTTTTCCCCTTCCCTCCCTCTACCCCCACCCTTCCCTCCTCTTTCTTCTTTTTTTTCCATAAACTGGTTAATGATATCTGCTGTCTATACTATGGGCTGTTTCAAATGAAATGTGGAACGAAGGTTTCGGCAGAGGCGTCAGGGCACAGGGGGTGAGAGGCAGGCAGACCGCAGAGGGCTCCCAGCTAGTGTTCTAGGAGAGCAAGTCCGCCCTGGGACGGGGCTGCACCCTCCTTGCCTGTGAGGCCGCGGGAATGGTGAGGGGGGGGCAGGGCACACAGGTTAGGGCTGGCTGGTCTGAATAACTTGGGCAGGCTATGGGCTGCAGGGATGATCTCTAGTTACCTGGCACTTGGCCCTGGGATGATTAAGGCAGAGGAATTTTTGCCTCCTGGGGTGCTTTGGCTGATGGGGTCATCTGGCTCTGGACTAGTCAGTTTGCATATCAGAGGTGGACTTCCAGCTGAGCCCTTTGCTAGCTCCAAGAATTGGCTAGCCCTGGGAGGGGCAGTGTCTCCCAGCTAGAAAGGTTTTTTAAGATGTCAAACCATCATAATATACAGAAAATAAAAACATACAATATACTATC
The DNA here is from genome assembly GCA_029783875.1 of Phataginus tricuspis. Taxonomy (NCBI): domain Eukaryota; kingdom Metazoa; phylum Chordata; class Mammalia; order Pholidota; family Manidae; genus Phataginus; species Phataginus tricuspis. The sequence goes on along the minus strand of JAQQAC010015530.1, from coordinate 11,681,232 downwards.
ACTATATGTAGAAAAACACATAAGTGCTGTATCAAAGACACAGCTTTAAAAATATTATTTGGAATGTATAAGTTGCGCAGAATAAATACATTTGTTAACACAAAAGGATTTTATCAACATTTAGCAAAATTTTTACTGAATCAATACTGGACATTTATTAATGAGGGTCTAGAAAACTGAAATTGTAATACATAGGAGAATGTTTCTTGAAAGGTTATTTTATTATACCCATATAGTAAAAACTCATTCTCAATTTCTCAAAATATAATCACTGGTCTTATGAAAACTGCAATGCTTTTAATGACATTTTTGGTGGTTTAATGTACAATCGAACAAAATTGGTGATCATAAAATGAATCGATAATAAATTAGTTATATATTTTTAAGATTATGAAGAAAGCAGAAATATTTGTGAAATAAGCCTATTTATCATCTATTTTCTATTCAGAATCCCCTCGCTACTTCCACTATATGATTCTTTTGACTTCCATGTGCATATATAACAGGTCTCCTTATAGGAGAACCAGTCCTAGTCAATACACAAGTGCCTTCCACTGTTAGAAGAAATGTCTTCTCGTTTAGCTTGCAGCATATGGTGGAAGAATTGCAGCATATGGTGATTCTCTGGTAAGAATACATCTTCCAAGACCGAAGGGGTATCTTCCGTGGACTCCTTGCCAGGAGACAGGGCAAAGGTCCAGGTGGAAAATATTATCCAGTGGTCTGGGTTGGGATATGAACAGTAATTACCAAATGACCGGTGTGGCTGGGGAGTGAGGAACTGGCGTGAGTTCTGCCTGAAAAGGGAGGACTACATTTTAGAAATGGCTGAAACTTACCTCTCTCCTTGCTGATCTCTCTGCGCATGTGCCTGTGGGAGAGCGCGGCTTCCTCAGGGGGGCGCTGCCTGCTTTCCTGCTGCCACCTGGACAGGTTGGTTACTCTTCTCTCTGAGCAGCTTTGTGTGAGGTGTGCCCAGGAAGGCCAGCCAGGTGGCTGTCATGGTGTCTGAGCTACTTTGGGTTCTCACTGGGTTGGTTTCCTCTTCTCTCTCCACTGTGCTCCTTTATCACCATGTGGGGTCTTCTAACCCCACCTTGTTGGATTTTACTTACCCGTTTAATTACCCCTCTTCTACCAGATTATGACTAAATTCCTCCAGGGTAGAGTCTATGTTTGATTCGTGTTTAGACCTTCATTATCCGGTGCAAAGCCTACCACATAGTAGACACTCAATGCATGGTGATTTGGGCATGATATTCATATTTTTGCAAACAAATGTACACACCAATTACATACACATATATTTATTACAATTTTACTTTTGTAAACTATTCCTATAAATAGAAATTAGAAAACAATATTGTATTTGGAGGTATAAACCAATTTATATTATCGATGTAGGTTTAAACCCAACTCAAGCTAGCTTGATAAATTGTACATCGGTAGGACTATGCCACTAAACATGCATGGTTTATTCTCAATTCCATGGTTTTCAGGGTTATCTAAAATTGCTTCTGCCTCTCCTTTGCCTTTTCTTTCCTCTCCAAAGAGTCATGTCCGCCTGTCATACGTGGTCCAGCTCCCTCCGCAAGCTGCCCTGGGGCCCTCTGCTGTAAGGAGCTGCTCTCTCAGCTCCATTCTGGCAGTGTGAGGCCTTGCCTTCTCCTGTGTAGCTCACTTATGTCTCTGCTTATCCTCCTGGACTTCATGGAGATAAGCTTCCTGAAGGCAGGGAATCGCGCCCCTTTCTGTCCTCTGGCAGTGCCTTGAACATGACTAGTTGCTTGATAAATGTCTATTGATGGAGTGAGCAAACCCATGAATGTTCTGGAAGCAGTGTTTCCCGGAACTGTGATGTCTGCTGTCAGCACACATTCTGATGACTTCTTGGACTTTTCCTAATGGTTGAGAGTTGTAAATCCATTCTTTGTAAATGCATTTCTTGTTGAGTAAAAGAATTTTTAGGTTAATCCCCATTATATGTATATGTAATTATTTGAAAATTATATACATGTATTATTTTACTACTGTAAGCTTGATAAGGTAAACAAATTTATAGATTTTTACCAAGGAATGAGATAACAATAAATAAAATTGTTCTTCTATTTTCTTCCTGCAGTGAATGAGCCATCCCTCTGGGTGTGTGCCACTCACAGCAGCCAGCACTGTTCTAGGGAAGTCCTCCTCAGCTTGCTGTTTGTGTAACCTTATTCAGCTGGCAATTAATTTACCTTACCACGTTATATGGGAAGGGACTCGTTCATTTTCTCTGCAAATTCTGTGGGAGCAGGAAGCTGACTTGTGTTGTCCCCACTGGGTGTCACAGTGCCAGCCCCCAGGAGGTGCTGCATGGACATCTGCCAAGCAAATGAATGAATTTATTAATGAATGCCAGAGTATTATGGAAAATGAGAAAAGCCAGAGCTTGGGGTTGCTAGGGCTACAGATAGCCTTGAAGAATATATGGGATTCTGAGAGGTGTGAGGAGCACCAAGGGGGAGTCGGGGTCCTCCTTTACAAACCAAGGCAAGAAAGAGCCAGGAGGGCTTAGGGGACAGTGACACTGACTTTACTGAAGGAGGGTGGAAGATTCTTGGAGAAAAGAAAACCTGTGCTGAACAAAGAGTTTGGGGTCAGTTGTTAGTTAATGTGGCCAACTTCATCCTGCAGAAACTATGGGAAGATTTTGAGCAGTGGACTGATAGGAGCAGCAGCCACAGCAAAGAACAGTGACTAATGCTTTTAGGACCTTTTGCCACCCACAGAGTATGCAGATTGTCAGCTGGGACATCAGGAAATAAACACACCAGAAGTGAGACGGGTCTGAGTAGGATAGTGGCAATAAGAGTAGGAAGCAAGGGTCAGTAAGAAAACTGCCAACACTTAAGGGAAGACAGGATGACTGGTGGACTCTGGAGTTGGCTGGGGAGAAGCCAGGGGAAACTTTCAGGTGTTCAGCCTGGGTGAATGAAAGATTTGATTCACCAGACCATTCAGTTTGTTGTGAGATAAGCTGAATTTTAGATAGGACTAGGAGGCATTCATTGTTCTGTAAGTAGTTAGCTCTTGGAACTGATTTTAGTGATTGTAAAAAAGAAATCTGGGGGATACATAATTGGGATATATCTTCTTCACTTAACTAATGCAAAGGTCTTCTACGACCAAGCCTTGAAAATCTCTGCAAGAAAGGAGTGCGTTAGCCCAGCAGGTGGATGGTCCAGAAGACCGGGGCAGGCTCCAGTGTGGTGGCTGCAAGGGGTGGAGCAGGGATGGTAAGGACATTGCCCAGAAATGCAAAGACCAAGCAGGGCGCCATCCAGGAACTTTGCTGTAGTGAAGGGGCCAGAGGTATCCGGGCTTTTGGTGAATAACTGTTGTGTAGACTCAAGGAAGGTCGCAGTGCTCTTGTGAAGGGTGTTGGTGGGCTCTCTAGTCACTTTGGGTGGGGTTGCCATGGGGCCCTTCCCTGGCCTCCTAAGGGACAGCTGACAGCTGACAGGCAGCAACTGAGGATGACTTTAAAGGGTAGTGGAGTGTTTTTTCTATTTGCTGCTCTAGGGGTCCAGGGATGTAAGGATTTCTGTGAAGCAGTTCGTGATTGCCTTGAAGGTACTACAGAGAGTTTCTAGATTCAGGCATGATACATATGTGCACTTAGGGAAGGGCTGCCATGTGAGTGCTGACTTCTTCCTTGGTGGGGTCACATCACCCTTGAACTTCAACAGGTGAGGACAGATTCTCAGGCTCCCTCCTTTTCTCCAACTCTTTTCTTTGTCTCTGAAGAGAACTCCTTTCCCCTTCACATCTTTGAAAGGGTGTGCTGCTTGCCAGGCTCCACTTTCCAGTTGTTTGAACCCTCCCTACCCTAGCCTGGGGTTTGGAAAAGTATAGCCAGGGCGTGGCCCGTGGACATGTACTGGATGAAGACCCGGAGGCGTTGACTTTGTTACCTGTTAGCATTGTAGCTCTGTTGTGTTATTTTATATTCAAACAGGCTTAAAAACAGTTCTTAACACATATCCTCATCTCCCACATTATTCTTTTTTTGAGATAATGAGTTGACCAACATATATTGTGCCTTTAGGAGACTCTTAAGTTATTGGTCATATAGTACACAGTCCACCCACACAATTCTGATATTTTTTTCCTAATTCTGAGAAATTAACTTCAGGTCACATTTCGGTCATCCCAGCATACTCTCATGGGCATTCCTGTCCTTCAGGAAAGGTGGCCCTGGCATGAAAACCAGTTGCAGCACACTGCATTTTAGACCATCTTGACAAATACCCTTTGATCTTTGGTGGGAATGTAGCAGCTAAGAAATACGTGTAGCAGAATAAGAGAAAAGGACCCAAGAATTCTTTTTAAAAATATGTTTCTTAACTTGTTCTCTGGCATAATTTCTGCATTTATGGCTGGTACTTCTCAGCCTTTCATGAAATTTCTGCTTCTCATAGGCTATTTTAAATTATAAAGACAGGCTTTGATCTAGTCCAAGAAACTGGGGGAAATAGACTTCTTTTCTTGCTTTCATCCCCATTTCCCTATCTAATGTTAAATATGGCTATTTCTTCCAATTTAGAGGGTTTTCTTTGTAGAATATGAATGAGCTATTTACTCGGTAACAAAAAGACAAGCCTTTCAAGCACAAATGGAGCTTTGGAGATCTCTCAATCTGAAAGACTAATCTCTGCATAAACACAACTGTTTCTCCATATTGCTGGGAACACTCCATCTAGCTGTTTGGCCACATTTTCTTTTATGGTTTTTATAAAATGAAACTATGGCTAATAGCTCAGCAGAGAAGTATCTGGAAACAGTAGCAAGAGAGATGTGTTTACCTTGCCTTAAACTGTGCTGATGAGCCAAGAATAGTAATTTTCTACAGAAATTGCTCTAATCTGATAAATAAAATTAGGCATTGCGTATTTTCACTCCCCTACGTTTTTTTGAGTTCATGTCAACCAGTAATCTCACTTCAGTATTTTAGTTTTCCTTATTAAATGTCTAATTATATCTGTTGCCTTTTAGGCTCAAGATATTACAGCAAGTCTTCCTTTCTCTTTATGTAAATGAATGACATAACATCAAGGCTATCTGCCATAGGGAATAATTTGGGGATCACTATGTATCTAGCACCTGCCACCAGGGAAGTACATGTGGGTTTAGAAAGATGGAGCCACTTCACTCAGAAATATTTTGGGGGATGGCAGAGCCTGGCTGTTTGGAATTTCATATCCATGTACATGGGGCTTGTGAAAACCTCCTTCCCTTCAGCCCCAATCCAACCTCCAAGGTTTTAGGACAAAATTAGATAAGTGAATTCATGGCTTGATAGACTGAAAAGAAAAATGAGGCTCTGTGCTCCATATTCATGTGCATCTGCCCCTCATGGTGACATGCTAATTGGCTGGCCTGGGCACAAGACTAGGAAGCCTAGGTTTCCTTTTGCTCACACAGCGTGTCCTATCTGCTGCGATAGGAGAAAGGCGGGCGAGGTGACCGTGGCTGAAAGAAACGTTGCTCAGCTTAGGGTGGCAGGCTCTTGGGTATGAAGTCAAAACGATTGTCTTCTCTGGGAAGCTCCCTATTAAAAATCTACATAGTTGTTAATAAGTATATTGCTATTCTGTAATTTAAATTAGTTAATGTTTAACCTGCATAATATCGAGCTTTAAAAACATGGATATATTTTCTGTTTGTTCCTGTGATTTAGTTAATTGGCACTCAAATGTCGTTTACATGTTCAGTTCAGTTTATCACATAGTGTGTCTGCTCTTCCTGATGCTGCATGTTTTCATTTATTCTGTAGGTTACATGAATATGTTCGCTCTGTTAGCACGTTGGAGTCAGAAATGAAAAGATGATTTAACCTTTTATAACTTCCTAAAAAATCATACCATCAGGAAATTAGCTTATAGGAGTTATGGACAAATGCACAGTCCTGAATATTTTCAGCTATCAAAAATGAATGAAAGGGATGAGAATTGGAAAGAGTGGGTATGTTGGAACATTTGATTTTGGGGTATGACTTACTCTTCATTTGATGGATTCTACAGCCTTGTTCTGGTTCAGGAGGGCAATATTCGGTGCCATTTATGCCCTCAGTGGCTCACAACTAAAAACCACAGTTACATTTGGCATCATGGTCTGTATCTGTTGGTGGGGAGGACATAGAGCTGAAAGGAGATAGAGTTTCCTGTTATAGCTTGTGGATTGGCAGAGGATTTTTGTGGAAAAGACGCGAAGTCCATTTAGGCAATTTCTTCCTCTTCACTAAAAGTGTTTTTCTTTATTTCTAAAGCAATGCTAGGTTGTGGACATGTGTGGAAACTGTAATGCTGCAAGGTTACCTACAGGCCTCTCAATCTAAACTCCCTTTGCTGCTCTTTTTTTTTTTCCTTATCACTTGTCATTAATTAGCATAATATATTTTTTATTTATCTTGCTTGCTGGCTGTCCTCTGTCCCAGAATGTTACTCCAGGAGGGTAGATATGTCTGTTCACTGGTGTGATGTACCCTCAATACTTAGAATAATGCTTGGGAGTACAGTTAATATATCCTAAATGAAATAATGAACTAATCTTTAAAATGATGCTCAGAGCATAGTTTTTGAATAGTAATACATATTTTACAATTAATTATCTTTTTAAAATATAAGGGAATTGTATTAAACATAAGAAAGTCAACCAATGTAATACACTACATTAACAGAAGAAGGAGAAAATCCACATGCTCATCTCGGTAGACACAAAAACTGCATTTGACAAAATCCAGCATCCTTTCATGATAAAACACGAAAAGAATCATTAATGGAAGGAAATTTATTTTCTCAAAATTAAGGGCATCAATGGTGAAAGACTGAAAGCTCTCCCTCTAAGATCAGGGAAAAGACAAGGATGCCCTTTCATCACTGCTATTCAATATTGTTGAATATTGCTATTCAGTATTGGAAATTCTAGCCAGAGCAATTAGATAAGAAAAAGAAATCATAGGCATCCAATTTGCAAAGTAAGAAAGAAAACAATCTCTATTCACAAATGACATGACCCTAGGTATAGAAAATCCTAAAACACTAGGGCTAATAAACATTCAGCAAAAGTTCAGTAATTGTGTTTCTGTACAGATGATATGAACAACCTGAAAAGGAAATAATTGTGTTTCTGTACAGATGATATGAACAACCTGAAAAGGAAATTAAGAAAGCAATTCCATTTAAAATAGCATCTAAAAGAATAAAATACCTAGAAATAAATTTAACCAAAGAGAAAAGACTGAAAACTATAAAACCTTGCTAAAGGAAATTTAAAGACCCAATTAAATGGAAAAACACCACATATTCATGGGTAGAAAAACTTAATATTGCTAAGATGTCAGCTCTATCTAAAATGATCTATAAATTCAATGCAGTCCCTCTCAAACTTACAACAGCCTTTTTTTTGCAGAAATGCAAAGCTGATCCTCAAATTCATATGGAATTGTAAGGGGTAGCCAAAATAATCTTGAAAAAGAAGAACAGAGTTGAAAGACTTAGAATTCCCAATTTCAAAACTTTATAAAGCTACAGTAATCAAAACAGTATAGTACTGACATAAAGAGATATTTAGATCAGTGGAATAGAATTGAAAGTCCAGAAATGTAAAACCATACATCTATGGCCAACTGATTTTGACAAGGGTGCTAAGTCCATTCAATGAGGAAAGAATAGTCTTTTCAACAAATGGTGCTGAGACAACTGAATTTCCACATGCCAAAGAACTAATTTGGAGCCTTACCTCCTACCAGTACAAAAATTAACTAGAAATGGATCAATGACCTAAATATAATGGCTAAAGCCACAAAACACTTAAAAGAAAACATAGGGGAAAATCTTCATGACCTTGGGTTTGGCAATGGATTCTTCTGGTCTTCATCAAAATTCCAAACTTCTGTGCATCCATTCATTACCAAGAAAGTGAAGACACATCCCTCAGAATAGAAGAAAATATTTGCAAAGCATATATCTTATGAAGATTTACTATCCAGGATTTATAAAAACTCCTTAAAACTAAATGGAAAGCCCAGTTAAAAAATGGGCAAAGAACTTCAAAAGAAACAATAAAATGAAAAGACAACCTACAGAATGGGAAAAAATATTTGCAAATTATATATCTGATAAAGAGTTAATATTCAAAGTATATAAAGAGCTCATACACTCAAAAGCAAAACTATAAATAAAATCCAACTTAAAAATGGGCAAAGGACCTGAATAACATTTTTCCAAAGAATATAGTCAGGTGGCCAATAGATACATAAAAATATGTTCAGCATCACTGATTGTCAGGGAAATTCATATCAGAACTGTAGTGAGGTATCAGCTCACTCATGTTAGAATGGCTACCATCAAAAAGATGAGAAAAATGCTGGTAAGGATATAGCGTAAAGGAAACTCTTGTGCACTGTTGGCGGGGTTTTAAGTTGGTGCAGCTGCTGTGGAAAATATTATGGATATTCCTCCAAAAATTAAAAATAGAACTACCATGTGACCCAGAAATTCCACTTCTGGGAATATACAATAGTCCCCCCTTATGCAAGGCTTTGCTTTTCATAGTTTCAGTTACCTGCTGTCAACCGTGATCCAGAAGCTGATGATCCTCCCTGTGATGCATCATCAGAAGGTCTGCAGTGGTCTAACACTGTGTCACAATGCCTATGTCACTCACCTCACTTCATCTTATCATGTAGGCATTTTATCACCTTACATCATTAAAAGAAGAAGGGTGAGTACAGTACAATAAAGTATTTTGAGAGAGAGAGAGAGAGACCATATTTACTTAGTTTTTATTATAGTATATTATAACTGTTCTGTTTTTTATTAGTAATTGTTTTGATCTTTCATTGTCTAATTTATTAAATTTATCATAAGTATATATGTGCAGGTGAAAACATGGTAGTATATATAGGGTTCAGTACTATCCATGGTTTCCGACATCCCCTGGGGGACTTGGCATGTATCACCTGTGAAAGGGGGTAATGCTATATCTGAAGGAAATGAACTCTAAGAGATATCTGCATTCCTGTGTTCATAGTAGCATTATTTACAGTAGCTAGGACATGGAAACAATCTAAGTGTCCACTGATGGATGAATGGATAAAGAAAATGTGGTGCATATATACACAGTGGAATATTATTCAGCCATAAAAATGAGGAAATCCTGCCATTTGGTACAAAATAGATATACATTGAAGGAATTAGGCTACGAGAAAGACAAATACAGTATGATCTCACTTATATGTGGAATCTAAAAAAACAAAGACCAAACTTGGAAAAAAGAGATCAGACTTGTGGTTACCAGAGATGGAAGGTGGAGGGCTGACTTGGATTAAGGTGATAAAAAGGTACAAACATCCAGTTATAAGATAAATAAGTATAGAGGGAATGTAGTGTATAACATGGTGACTATAGCTAACACTGCTGTATAGTATATATGAAAGTTAAGTGAGTAAATCCTAAGAATTCTCATCACAAGGAAAATACCCATTTTTTCCTTTTTTTCTTTTGTATTTGCATGAGATGATGGATGTCAACTAAGCTTATTTTAGCAATCACTTCATAGTATATGTAAGTCAAATCATTATGTCTTAAACTTATGCAGTGCTGTAAGTCAGTTATAGCTCAATTAAACTGGAAAAAAGTTTAAAGATAAAAATAAAATATCAAGGGAAAAAAATGGACAAAGCACTTGAATAGACATTTCTCCAAAGAGGAAAGGCAAGTGTTCAAAAAAGCACATGAAATGATGTTCAACATACCTAGTCATTAGGGAGATGGTAAGCCAAAACTGCGATATCGCTTAATACCTACTAGGGGACTGTAATAAAAACTCAGAAAATAACAAGCGCTGGTGAGGATGGAGAAACTGGAACACTCATGCTTTCCTGGTAGTACTATGAAGTGGTGCAGTTGCTGTGGAAGTCAGTTTGACGTTTCCTTAAAAGCTAAATGTAGAATTATCATATGATTCAGCAATTTCACTTCTAGGTATATATGCCAAAAAATTAAAAAGGAACTCCAGCATGTATTTGTACACCAATGTTCATTGTAGCATTATTGACAACAGCCAGAAGGTAGAAGCAATCCAGCTCTCAACTAATGAATGGAAAAGTACATTGTTGTATACCCATACAATGGACTATTATTCAGCCATAGAAAGGAGTGAAGTTCTGATATAGGCTACAGTGTGGATGAACCTTGAAAAACATGCTAAGAGAAATAAACTGGAGACACTAGAAAAATTACTTTTTAATTCCACTTATATGAGATACCTAGGCAAATTTATAGAGGCAGAAAGGAGATTAGAGGTTAACAAGAGCGGGGAGTGGGGGGACAGGCACAGTGGGACTTACTGTTTGATGTTTTTAGAGTTTCTGTTTGGGGTGGTGATAGAAAAGATGGAAACAGAGTGGTGGCAGTTGCACAATATAGTGTGAGTATATTTGATATCACTTAATTGTATACTTAAAATGGTTAAAATGGCAAAATTTCTGAAGTTGTATAATCCTCACACTGCACAGATCAAATTTGTACCAGAGCAAAACAGCCAATGCCCTGGACCACTGGTCTCTAAGCTTCATGAGGTGTGTATGAAGTCACCTTGCACCCTCCCTGGCATATAGTGTGAGCTCTGGAAATACTACTTTGAATGAATGGATTATTAGGTCATTCTCAAGTAGTTGAAACCACCATTTAAAATTTGTCAGTGCTTATCATTATTCTCTGTATATTGATTTTAAAGAATACACTTTGAAATTAGGAATGCATTCTGAGAAGTAGAATGTGAACTCTGCAGTGATGGTTCTCCTACTTCTTGTTCTGAAGTGAATGAGGAACTGCAGCATCTTGATTCTCTCTTCCCAAGTTCAGGGTGCAGGAAGACAGGTATAAGGAGATTGTTTTCTCCTTCCCCAGATTGACACCTCACCCCTTGGCTGCATAGGCACCTTCCTCACTAGTGCTCTGGCCTGCCCTCAAGTTGTCTCTCCCAATATGCTCAGCAACTAGAGCACCCCACTGAGACCACTGTGATGACACACGTGGGGCCATCATGATTGCCCCCTTCATCTCACAGCTGACTCTACCACCACACTCACTTCTCCATGCCCAGGCTGACATGGTTAAAGAAGCATGTCTGCCGGCAATATGCTGAATGCCATTACTGTGGGTGATACAGCACACGTAAGATCTTTTCGTAAAGTCCTGTAGATATCATTGACAAAGTCATAAGTAGTAGGCACCACTTGTAGCGTGTCCCTGTGACTGGTGGTGTTTTCCCCATTGGCTCTTCTCTATGGCCTTTATGACTAGCTTGTTCTGATGGGGCTCCTGCCTGCCTCTTTGGACCAAAGTCTGTCTTTGAGAACTGCCCTTTTTAGTCCCAGTGGCCCAGCATGAACAGGCACCTGTGAGAATCAGTCTCATATCCTTGATCTGGTTAAGCGTGTGCAAATAGTAAGAGTGAACATAGATCAGGTTCTTCACTGCAGTAGGCTGTCACTGGGTATCTGCTGCATAGGGACAGTGAATGTGGTGAGATGCGACACACTTAGCACAGGTTTTGTGCACAGTAAATGTCATCGTCACCATTAGAAAGGAATGAAGTGCTGTTTTTCTTTTTTAATGAGGCTCAGGCACTGCTTCTCCAGGTTTTCGGGCCTCTGATCACTCCATCCTCTGAGATTCAGAAGACCTGGGGTGTTCCTTGATTTTTTGTTCTTACGAGTTTGCAGATGCTGCTGGAGCTGTATGCGGCATCCAAGGGCCACGCTTTGCGAACCACGAGCCTACAGCCCCAGGGAGCATGATGGAGCATGGGCCTTGGTGGCAGCACAGGACCAAAATGTGGGCAGAAGAGAGGAATGCTCCAGGCAGTATTGCATGCTCGCAGCTTTGTCTGGGACAGCCAATGGATCCAGACATCCAGTTTTCCTGTTTCTTGCTAATCACACACTGATGGTGCTGTTTTTCTTGAAGAACAGTGTTTTTGTTTGTTTGTTTTAAGGCTCTTATGGAGTTTTTGGCACAATAGAAGAAATTTTCTAAATAATTAGTACCTCTTGTTCCAAGAGTGAACATGAATCTCTTAAGAGAAAGTCAAGAGGAGAAGGAAACTCAGATCATAAAAGTATCGATTTTGACCTATACAGGGAAACTGGATTCATTAGGCAGAGTGATTTAGTTTGGGAATCAAAGCCGCACACCTCCCAGCAGCCCTCTAGGACAGGGGTGAGAGGGCATGGCTGTTGGGTGAGGCCTCACTGCGCCCCACGCAGCCCACAGGTGGTGCCTCCCCCTGCGCACCAAGTCCCAGCCCCCAACAGTTCTCCGCCCTCAGGGATGCAGTGCAGTTTATCGCGCGCCGAAGTGTGACAGCACTGGCCTTCCTCATATTCATTCCGGCACTCAAAGGGATGCCCAGCAAACTGGGCAGATAAAAGAAGTCATTTAGGCTTCAGTTTCAGATAAAAGACTCGAGGTTCATGAAATGGTCCCACACAACAATGTAGCTTCTGTTCTGTGCTGCAAAAACACATTAGAATATGAACAAAGGAGCAGCGCTGTGGGGTCTGCAGGACCTTGACCCTGCTGAGGCGGTGAGCCGAGTCTGAGGATTCGGGTATCCTTCCAACTAATGAAAAATCCACCTGACAGGCTCCACACTTACTCATTTCCCATCCCTCTATCTTCTTACCTTAGTGCCCCTGCCTGGCCTTAATGTTAGCAGGAGGTTAGGAAGAGACACTTTAAGGTCAAGTGCAATAAAATGATTTTATTTAGGAATCACATAGGTCCCTGGTTAATGCTCTACAGAGTTTTAAACTATCTCATGAATAACCTTGCTCCACAAATATACTATATCTTTGTTTTCGGTGGATGAAAGGGAGCAGGTTTCATAATTCACAGTAGACATTTTAGGAGCCTCTCTTCTTTCCATCTCTCTTCCTTTAGTGCCACGCAGAGAAGTCTGTGGGCAGGAACAGGTCTGCTCATCTTTTACAAACCTGCAAAGATGGTGTTATTTTTAATTTACTCATAATCTCAGTATGTCATTATCATTCTCTGGATAGCATTTGTTTGTAGATGTCCACATGAATTAATCTCAACTGAAATGAAAATATTTTGTGGGTACAATGAATGCTGCCCCCACCCCCAAGCACATTAGATGAGTTTAAACACTTGAAGACAGAAAGTAGTTCACAGAAAAAGCAAGAAACCTAATTATAGTCTAATACTTATATGCCAGGTGAGTTGTTTGCTTCAAAATGGAGACATTAAAATCTGTCTTCATCCTGCCCACACTGCCAGTCCCAGACCGGAAAGGAAGAGCACACTGCCTGGATGCTTGCTGCCGTATCAAGCATCTCTAGTCGTTGTAGGCACTTGTCCATAGTAGAGGTGTTTCTGAATGAATACGATATCCCAGCCAGACAAATGCAAACACCTGGTGGGTACTGGAGTCCTTGGGTCAGGCTGGATATGTCTGGCCCAAGGTCTGCTGATGGTGGTTATAGAGGGACCCAGGCTGACCTAGGAAATCGGACAGCCCAAGGGCTCCAGGTAATGGGGTTGGTCCAGGATTCCCCTTGGAGTCAATTCATTGGCTAGTATGGGTTGTGTTTGGTCTGGGGCTAAGGCGGTTCCTGGAATAGAGGCAAATGCCATGGTCTCCTGGGAACTGGAGTTTGCCCTGGGTCTGGTATGATTCCTTCCAGTTTCTGAAACACCCCCAAGTTTGATTTAGACCAATCAAACACTGACTTGACTCCAAAGGGAAATAGAGCAGACTTGTGAATTCAAGGATGTGAACATTGTTTTGCTGTTTTTAATTCTGTGCTTTTCACTATTTCTTAACTAGACCTTTTTCATTTAGGCTGGGCAGCTCTTCTCCCTCCCGCTATGAGAAATGCCAAGGTAGCAGTGGCTGTTCTGTTTTATATTAACGTGGTGTGTTTTGAGGCTGACGTCCCAGCTGCTTTTACGTCTTATGGTATGTGCAGACGCCCGCTACCCTGCTTAACGCACATGTGATCTTATGAATAGCTTCTTTCCCCCCAGAATTCACAGCCTCATCAGGAAGTAATGAACACATATGAAACAATGAGCTCACAAGAACTATAGTGTATGACTGCATGCTGAACTGTGATGTAAAGATGAATAGATCTGACGTGCTATTCAAGCCCCTTGGCTGCCTTCTGAAATAGTTGTAGGTGTGTCTGTGTCACTGAAAACAGTGTTTGTTGGGACAGTGTTCATGTACCAAGAGATGACTGATGAATTGGGTTGGTTGAGAGGTAAGGGAGTGGACAGGACCAAGGAGAGGGTCTTTGCCATAGAAAGAGAGTAATTAAAGAGGCTGGTGTAAAGCAAACCAGCTACATCACAGATTTGTGATGATGAGAAATCATGGACTCTAGATTTTGCCCTTCAGTTGAAACGTGGGATTGAGCGATACCTGGAAGTTGACACTTACTATAATAACGTGTGAGCCCTGGGTGGCAACTTCAGGTGAAAATGTAGTTCATTTGTTCATCCAACAAATATTGAGCACGTGCTACTCTGAACAATGCAGACAGTACATAGAGCTTAAATTTTGGTGCAGGAAAGAGCCAATAAATGAAATTGGTTAATTAAATGGTATAGGAGAAAGTGATGAATGTTTTGGAGAAAAATGAAGCAAAGAATGGGTATATTGAATGTCTAGATAAGGGGTCAAGGAAAGTCTCACTGGGAATGTGACCTTTGCATGATGACCCAAAGGAATGGAGGCAGTAAGCCTCTCAGAGATAGAGGAATAGGATTATTCAATGCAAAGGCCCTGGGGCAGAGCCTGCCTGATGGGGCTGAGGGTCATGAGTGAAGCAGCTGCATCAGAGCAGAGTGACACGCTGGCTCATGTAGGGCTTCACAAACCGCTGGCAGGAGGAGTTTTACTCTGAAACGGGAGGCACTGGAAAGTTCTGAACAGAGAGATGTCATGTGATGTGACTTACATTTAAAAAGATTCAGCTGGCTGTGAGAGTGAGCATAGGCTGAAGGCAAGAGTGGGAGCAGGGAGACTGGGATGATACAAGTGAGAAGGGGTGGTGGTGTGCACCTACGGGTGGTCCCTGTGAGGGCATGAGAAGTAGTGGGTCTAATTTGACTGGTGACCAACTGTGGTTTGCTGTGGATCAGGTAGATTAGAGGTGTGATGTGAGAGCGAAGAGGCAGGAGGACTCCACAGTTGTTGGCCTGACCTCATGGAAGGATTCATTTGACACTGACGGAGCCACGGGCTCTGTGGGTCTGAGTAGTCTGGGTTTGCACACGTTGAGTTCGTGGGTATCAGGGGACAGGTCACTGGATGGAGCTCTTAATGTCTGAAAGGTGGAAAGAAGTGGAGAAAGTAGATATAGGGGCGTGGGAGAGCTGGTAAAATATTTTGTGCAACTCTGGAATTGTCAACAATTTCTCTTGTAATGACATAGAGATTGAAAGTTGCTCACAGTTTTTATGAGGAATGTTCTGATTTTCTTTAGTAAACCTCCTATTTGTCTTTACTTACAGTGATACCCTTGTTTACTGCAGGCTGGGTGGAAAAGCATTCCTCTGGAACTCTATCTGTATTCTGGGCACCCCTAGTTGAGAGAAGACAACCTTTTTTTTACTTGCATAACAACTTTGCAGCTCTGCTAATAATTTAGTATATGATTTGCCTACTGCATGTCTTCAGCCCTTGTCCTAGGGGACTAAAACCAGAAAATGCCAGAGGTGTGCCATCTAGCATACTTAAGGAGAAGATAAGCAGAGGCTGTATGAGTTACCGAAAGTCCAAGTTGATTAGGTTTTCTTACAAATCAACGTTCAGTCTGGTGGCCCGCATTTCCCTCCCTCCCTCCAGGGACAGCTTAGGCCTTGTCTTGAAAGCCAGGCAGTTATCTTGTTAAACTGTATAATTAGTCCCTGCTCCTGCCTCACAGGCAGGAAAGGGACCAGCAGAGGTGTGTGTCCAATCCTGCCCTCCTCTGCAGGGACAAGACCCAACTGTGCTCATACTTGGTCACACTGTTCATGCTCAGCTGGCATTTCTTGAGGGTGTTGGTGAGGCCTTTGCTGGGAGATGCTAGATTCTGCAGGCCTGAGAGGAGCAGAAGATCTAGTGGTTAGGACAAAAGGTCAGAGTGGGCAAAATGTGTATTTTTGGAGTAGCTTCAGAAAACACGTTTTAAGCTATGCTTTTTATGTTACCTTTAGAAGATACAAAAAACACTTTTGATATCACTAACGAGCATACTCTAGACATTTTTTTCTCCTATCAGAATTACAAAGATGTAACTTCTCCCCCAGGAAAGATGGTCTCGGAGCACGTATATGACATAGGTCCCCATACCTTCTTGGATTCCTCAAGTGAGTGTCAGCTACTCTGATACTGATTTAGATGTTTTGGTGGTGGATTTAAATATCATTCGTAGTTACACAAAGTTGCTTAAGCTCAGCTTTGAATACAACAGTATTATTAGACATATTTTAACACTTATGGTAGAGGATCATTCTAACAAATTAGAATATAATACTTCTGCGGCTCTTTGAAGAGCCTTGGAAAGGCACATTTGCCAGTGGGAGGGGTCTACAGTGACACCAGTGACATATTTGGAGAAATAGTCTAGAGGATATGTTCAGCCAGTATTAACTGAATACCTGTTATTTGCTAGGACTTGCCTAGCTGTTGGGCATCCAAACATGAAAAGACAAACCCTCACTGAAGGGAGCTTCATAGGCTGCTGGGGAAAGTCATGAGAACAGACAGTGAATACCACTGCAGTGGGCATATGTGACAGGTACAGTGAGGTCTCATCTCAGTGGTCTGAATCTGCTTGAGAGAGTCAGGAGGGCTTCCTAGAGGAGATGACAAAGCTTACCATAGGTGCTGGAGCGCCACCTGGCCTGGAAACCATCCCTTGCCTCCTCCTGGATGCTCAAAACTTGGGCTTTTGCACCAGCTTGCACAGCTGGTCTGTGTAGATCAAACGACAGGCCTGGGTGGGTGGCACCTCAGACCTGTTTCTCATTCTGGGCTCACTCACCCAGTGCCCTTTGTCTAGTAGCCCCAGGGAGCTGCTCACAGCTTGTTTTGCTGGCTACCAGCAGCTGCTTCTTCAGCCTCTACCCTACCCTGTGGAAACATGTCCACCGTGTGTTGAGAATCACTGTCGGTGCTCCCACCTCAACTGACAGTGGGGACTTGCTTTGCTCATCTCCGCTTTTGTTCTCTGGGCATTTGCCTTATTGTGAGGCAGAGTGGTTGGGCAGTAAAAACACGATTTGGGACTCAGGAAGGCCCAAGTTTGAATCTTGGCCCAGCAATCCTGGCCCAGAAAGCATGCCCACACGACTGGGGCTGCTTCCTGGTCTCAGGTGACTCTGTGCAGGGATGTGTTGGATGGGAG
Organism: Phataginus tricuspis; assembly: GCA_029783875.1. Classification (NCBI taxonomy): domain Eukaryota; kingdom Metazoa; phylum Chordata; class Mammalia; order Pholidota; family Manidae; genus Phataginus; species Phataginus tricuspis. The sequence goes on along the minus strand of JAQQAC010015530.1, from coordinate 11,663,765 downwards.
TGTGCATGAGGCGTCAGTTCCTTGGGTACGTGCATGGTAAGTGGCTGCTGCTCTTGTCTGCGTTTTAACTGGGCCCAGTGCATGGCCCCGGTGTCCCCTGCTCACTCTCTGGATTCTCACTGCTGATGCACATAAATACTTCAATTTTAGTAACTTAATAGTTTTGTCCATGTGTCAGATACTACTGAGTCCTGTGTGGTGTAATTTTTATATTAAGGCACCAGGATAAATAATATCATCACAGCAAATAAGAATAGAAAACATCAACTTTGGTTGTAAATACAGAAAAATAAAGCCGTATTAATGCTTCAAAAGGGGACTTTCCCTTCTTGTCTCCTGGTTTAGTTTTACAGTAATCTGGAAGTTGCCTCTCCTGAAGTAGCTATGATTATTGATAATTACCCATGGTACAGGATACATCAGCTACTTGGAAATATCAAGAACTAAGAAGCAATCCTAGAAACCGAATTTTAACCTTATTATCTGCTTTCCAAACAGTAATCAGATAAAGTTTCAGAAACCATCTAATGAGGAAATAGTCACTAGATACTATTATTTCTCCAAGAGCCCTGAGTGCTGTTAGCATGGGCAAGTGCCAAGTATGAAAAGCATTTGCACGTTGCAGACCTAGTTCCCTGGGATATGTGACATTGTAGGTGATTTTTGCATGCAAAATAATTTTGCTACACATTTATTTTTGGTTATTATTACTTATTTATTATTTCCCCTTAGTGAAGTAAAACAATTTCCTTTCTCCAAAGAACTGGAAATGGTACTTGCTTGGCTAATTGTGAAAACAAACAGCAAGGTACAGTTTAAAGCCATTTGAATTTTTGTAATTCTGTTTTAAATAGAGGTTTTTTTGTCCCTCGTAAGATTTCTGTGAAGGTGATCATTTCTCTTCTGTTCCTCAGCCATAACCCAGTTCAGGAAACGTAATAAATTTGGCCTCATCTCCAGGGAGCAGAGGAAAAGGCGTAGTGCCCTGCCCGGCTAGTTGGGTTCCCCCTTTCCTCTTTCTGTGGGATGCCTGCCAGCAGGTATATGAGCTGGAGGACTTCTCAGGCCCTGGCTCTTTGGTTGGGAATTGGTCAGAAAGGCTGTCTTGCCAGTGGGTTTCAGCCCCGGGCAAGTTCGCTATGGATTCAATGTGACCAAAGAAATTGACAGCAAAATGTTCTTTGGGGTGAAAATGTTTATTACCCGGCTTGTTCTCCCGGTGGTAGGTCGAGCACTAGCATCTCTGCCTCCGCCCAGAGCACTGGGCCGAGCTCTCTATATAGCACAGTAATAGCTTATTGCCTAAAGGTGTGGAAGCGGTAGCCTTGCAACAGGCCAGTTACATCCTCAGGTGGTTTACGTTCAGTGAGGATCCTGGCCATAGGAACCCCAACTTCCCCACAAAGGCCGAAACCTTTGCAAAGGGGTGACCATGGCATCAACTTCATTTCTTGCTGCTGCCCTGGCTTTGTTTCATTGTCAGGGTTGTTATTGGTCCACAGGCTGCCTGAATGCATTAATTAATGACTTTGTTAGTATCTTCTTTAATTCATCCAATAAGTGTCTTTTAGCTCTTGCTGTATCTTCAACATTGGAGATAAAACATCAAATAAAGCCCTGCCTTCATGAAGACCAAAAGTAAAAATATCATGTTATGTCATTTCTGGAGAAGAATGAAATGAGGAGGGAATGGAGAGTAGTGGCAGCAGATGGCAGGGAAGGCCTTCAAGAACGTGGCATTTGAGCAGAGAGCTGAGTTCAGTGATGGAGCGCCCACATGGCCATTTCATGGAAGAGCGTTCAGGTGCAGATCAGAGGCCTGAGGCAGGAGTGTGCTCATGTGGGAGGGGCAGCACCAAGGCCAGAGTGGCCGGAGCGCCGTAAGCAAGGGGTGCCAGAGGTCAGAGGACTGGTTAGGTCCACACGGTCTTTGGTGAGGAATCTGAGTTTTACTTCACATGAGAGGGGAAGGCAGTGTAGGGCTTTGAGCCAGGAAAAGTGTGAGCTGATTGAGGGTTTATAGGATAACCCTGGCTTCCTTATGGAAAAGAAACCACCTGAGTCCTTAGCCAGGCACACCTGCTCTTTCCCTAGCCCTGGAAGTGAGAGCGTCCTGGGGCACAGCTGGGCCAGGACCCACTAAACAATAGCTGACACCTTTCATTCAGCCGATTCATTGCTTATGCTCTGCTGCCTTAGAGGGCAGAGAAGCAGGACCGGAATATGCCCCGAATGTTGTGGGGGCTTAAACTCTATCTAGTTTTCCCCCCTGCCACCCTTCCAGGTGCATTTCTGAGGAATGTGGACCATGTGAGAACTGCACTGACAGCAATTTCTGTTAACCAGCCCAAGACCTTCATTGTTGAGTGCCAACCATTGGTGTTTTAGGGGTGTGAGACCTGGGAGACATTTGACTGGTGTTTGCCTCTGGGCATTTTCAGTTGTGACAGAATTGTCTTATTTTTTATCACTTTGACCTCGTTGGTATGCTCTAGATCTGATGTCCTGTGTCCCCTGTGTGCAGATGCACACAGCACATGCACACACTCACATGCGGACACTCAGATGTGAGCACTGAGGCCCTGTTACTTCCATAGCAGATACACAGATCGAAAATACTTGTCAGGACCCATGAGTCAAAGTACTTAAGTTCCAAGAGCAGCAGGGTGTGGATCAAGGCCCCCTGGTCTGCCATCCCTAACACAAGCAGGCATACCATTATGTCATAGCAACAGTCTTTTTCCAGCACGTGGGTAGGAGCCACATTTCTGCTTTCGAACACCTTTGTTGCATTAAAATACTCTTAGGGTCTGTCTCCTTCTTTTAACATGAGAGACTTAATAGAAACCTAGAATGGAAGAGGAAGGGAAGGGATTATGTGCCAGGCATGAAGGGAAATGGCTAAAAGATGAGTAAAAATTACATATATCTATTTTCCTTATGTAAATAACTCATATTAAAATGAATCAAATCCAGATCTCCACTCAGAAATGAGATGTGACCATCTCATTTCTCTTTATTTTTCAATTTATTACTTAAGGATAAACATTCACTTATCCTAAACCTCCATGATGGTTAGAAAACTGCAATTAGTTCTTCAGAGACCAGGAGACTCTGTCTTGGGTATGCCATCTATCCCAAGTGCTGACGGCCGGTGACTCACCACTATTGGATATAAAGCTAATGGACCAAAGACAACTTACTGTGACCAAGTGAGATCTAGTGATTCTATTCTCTTAAGCTTTGTTCACTACTTTGTTACCATCTATTATGAAATGATAGCAAGTAAATTACATTGAAATTGAACATGTTTTCACTTCATGTATCCTTTGGTGAGATTTTTATTTCGAAATATTACAGTCCAGTTAAAAAAATTTACATCGGTGTGTTCAGTTTCTGAAAACTGTAACTTGTGATATGTGTGCTTTTCATATGTATTTTATACCTCAGTAAAAATATAAAGAATTACAGCCTAAAACCCTCTTATGTCTTACCTCATCTTATGGTTTATAGAAGTTTCCAGGGGAAGTTTTTAATAATATTTGCCAGGAAAAAAAAAAGAACATTAAAAGCAAAGGAGAACTTCGCACTGTCTCCCTGACACGTGGTTCCTGGATGGTGTTTTGAATCTGTGCCGGCCAGAGCAGCACTAAGTGTCGCGGGTGAGGGTGTGCTCGGCGAGGGGCCGGCGGGCCGTGGGCGGGGCCGCCGGGCCGTGGGCGGGGCCGCCGGGCCGTGGGCGGGGCCGCCGGGCCGTGGGAGGGGCCGGTAGCCCCGGGAGGCGGGCCTGAGGTAGCCTCTTGAGACTCTCCACTAAGTCCTGAGTAGGGATTGCTTCTCCTCCGTAAAACTGAACAGACTTTTCTGGCAGTGCTTTTTCTCCTTACAGGATATGAAATAGTGGGTTTTGGTTCTTCTTATAACCAAGGAGTATCCCGGTGTTGGCTGTGCCAGGCTCTGCTTTCTCTCAGCACAGGGCACCAGGTGGGGACAGGCAGGCTGAAGTCCCTTCCCTCCCTGATGTCAGTGACAGGTGATTCTATTCTGAATCTCTCGGAGGTCAGAAACGGCATCAGAGAGAATCCCTGGACTGCAGGAGGGATTTAGCTGGACACAGTGGGTAGCAAGTGCATCTCTGTGCCTCTTCACCAGAAGGGAGCCACTCAGTTGCCATCTAGACCTCCCATGTGGAGAAGGCAACAGATTGTATTCCATGTGCTACACACCGTGCAGAGTCCTGTAGCTGACGAGGGGGTGGATGGACTGCCTTTGTATAATAGTGTTTTTTAGATGATTTATTATATATGTCTATCTGTAAGGCGATGGAGTAATGAAAACATCCCAGGGATTATTTTTTCTGTCTATAGCTGATAACCCTTGGAATCCAGCTCTGGTGGCCAGTGGTCACCAGCTCTGTCACTGAATGCATCCATCATGCTCAGTCTACAGACTTGTATGCACCTGTCTAGCTTAAAGACAGAGACTTCTAGGGAGATGCCCTAAGACAGCTGGATTTAAAGTTGAATGACAGTAAGCTTGACTTATTGCTGTTTAAAATAATTTATATGTTGGAAATAATTAATAGCTGGTACCACTGATTCTAAATTGTATGTCATGTTCGTAAGTGTATTAGTAGCCCATAGTTAAGATGCTAACATTTGAGTTTACAGCAAAAGAAGCCCTTGAGTGTATCAAGGATGTTTGTACACAAGCAATAATAAAGTTAATATCAGGTGGCCCAGAGGTGTTTTATACCCATTTTACAGACAAAGAATAAGATCTAGAACTAGAGGCCAAGAGAACAGATCTCCTCGTTCTCAAGCCAGTACTTTTTCCACTAGTAGCAGTGTGAAGGTCTGTGCCTTGTCACGCCAAAGCTTTGCACATTGGTGTATTGGATCACTAAATTTGCAGACCTCCACAAAGAGACTTGCATTAATCACTGAATAATAGAGGTGTTTCTGTCATCAATTTATGGATAGCTATCAAGCTTGCTTCATTGTATCTAGCACTATAACACTATATTTTATGGGTATAATATGATACAGTTTTCTTTTTTGCTTTTATATGGTTTTTGGCCCCTCTCCCCCTCCCCCAACCCTACCCCCACCCCCATTCACTGTTGGTCCACAATAGCACAATGGAATTAATTATAGGTAGACAAGCATCTAGGCCAGAGTTGAAAATGGAGCTTGTCATTCTGTAAGACCTATGCTACCATAGGCTAAATCTACCCAGAAACATGTCATGTTTAAGTTCCTTAATTGGGCAGGAAGTGATACTGTGAGGCCTTACAAATAAAGAGGCAATATATATGGTGGCTTCCTGTCAGGATTCCCAGGCATTCGGGAAGGGGAAACTGGGCATTTCTCCCCCTGTTCCCAGGCACTTGATAGAATTTTGCCTTTCTGAAGAGCTTTCCTCTCATTCCAGTTTGCTTCTGCCAGAAGTGACATCCTTTTACTGCCCAGGATTGTGCTTGCTCCTTTGCCTTGATGTAAAGGTAAAAATTATGTGGAGTGTCTGTTTTATTAGTACAACAAAATTGATTATCTCTTCCTTCTGTGTCCGAATCGCAGCTTGTGCCTGTCCATTCACTCTTCTTGTAATCTGTTAGGAAAAGCAGCTCCTTGGCAAAAGCCTCTCCCTCGGCCCAGTAGGACAGTCTACCTCCCTGAAGACGACATAGGATGGCTAAGGAGCGCTGTCCAGCCTTAAACAGGAATGGGGCATTTACCGACTGGGGCAGTCTTGGGGAAGGTGTCTCAGGCCCTTTGATCTTTTCCAGGGAAATGTTGGATGTGGTAGACTGACCCTCCTTTGAGCCTCTCTACACAGAGCCCATCTGATTCACACCTGAGCTGGGTGTCTCCCAGAATGCAGGTCCTGCAGGAGTTCACTGCTCCCCAGAGGACTGAGCTCTCCGGCCATTGCTGAAGTATCTGGGCCATCTGTGTACCCTGTGGGAGCACCACATTAAGCACAGCCCACCTTCCTCATTGCTTCTATCCCTACTATTCTATTACACAGCTCACCTACTCCTGCTGTGCCTGAATGTCTCTTCCCTGGCAAAAAGATATAACTGGAGGGTAATCCTAAGCCTTATATAAGCCCGGTCTTCTAAATACCTTGACATGTTGCCCAAAACCAATAAACTTAATTGTTCCAATTTTAAAATTATTTTCTACAAGTCCACTGAGGCTGGGAATGTGCATACCCTTTATCTGAAGACAAACCCTAACACTCTGGTTTTCTTTTTTAATTGAGTCTTGTTATTTCTTTTGCACTAAGTGTGGTTCTGTGGAAAATGTCATGAAGTTTCTTTCTGCACTTCTGTTACACGACAGAGTCACTTTTTAGGGCTAGAAAAAATTGAGAAATTTAAATCTTGGAAGTACAAATCACTAAAAATAATTATGTAAAAACAAGTGAATCGACAGGAATTCAAGATAGCTGCGTGAGAGGTGAGATAGAGAGCTCCTCCAAAAACCACAAACAGTACAGAAATATAGTTAATTAATACAACTAACCTTAAAACAGCAAAAAGAAAGAAGACTGAACCAGACTGTGTACAGACCTCACAAACAGAGCAGACCTCATGAAACAGGGTAATGTACAAAAGCCTTAATCCAGCAGGACCCAAGCCCTTCCCCCACCCCAGCTCACCAGTGAGTGGAAGAGAAACGGAGTGCGGGAGGGGGTGAAAGCCTGTGACTGCTGAACACCTAGCCCTGGAGATCTGCTTTGTGAGCAGAAGCCTATAGTGTGTGGTGCTCTGGATGTTGGGGAACTCAGACAGGCAGAATGCTTGAGAAATTGACATTCTGGCTGTTTGTGGAGGAGGGGATCCACACCCGGCTGCTCTGTGTCAGGGGAAAGGCAGGGGGTCTGAGAGGCTTCCTAGCAGCGAGAGGGCTGCTGAAGCGGTGGGGTTGCATGGAGCTTGCTGTGCGGGAGAAGGGAGAGCTGGACAAGATTCTCTGAGCACACTCTGCCCAGCTGGTTGGTAACTTCGGGGAGCTTCAGGTACTCTATCACCCTAGCTGCCTACTCAGCTACAAGCCCTCCCACGGTGACACACAGCCTGCTGCATCTTCCTTCTAGCCTGCCGGCACCGGTTTGCAAACTGGCAGTCTCTGTGCTGGTGTCAGGCCAGCCAGAGGGAGGCCCTGCCTACAACAGCTAGAGACACAAAGCACAGAGGCTTACCCGTGTGTGCTTGGCCCACTGGCAAAATAAACAAAAAACACTGGCTCTGACACTGGAGACAGGCATGGCAGACGGGAATCAGGAAACAGATCTTTCCTCCCCCCAGGCACCAGCTCCACTCCTGTATGACCCCCAACCACACTCTAGGGGATGAGCAGCTCCACAGACTGGAGCTTCTGGGCACTAGTGGGCACCACACAGAAATATGAAACGTCAAAAGAACATGGTTCAGACCAAAATCTCACAAACCCCAGAAAGAGAGCCAAATGAACCGAACTCACCAATCTTCCTGAAAAAGAGTTCAAAATAAAAATTATAAACATGCTTATGGAGGTACAGAAAAATATTCAAGAACTCAGGAACAAATTTAAGTTGGAGATTCAATCATTAAGAAATTCCATATCTGAAATGAAACATACAATGGAGGGATTTAAAAGCAGATAGATGTAGTAGAAAAGATGGTAAATGGCATAGAAATTAGAGAAGAGGAATACAAAGAAGCTGAGGCCCAGAGAAAAAAGGATCTCTAAGAATGAAAGAATATTGAGAGAACTGTGTGACCAATCCAAATGCAACAATATTTGCATTACAGGGGTGCCAGAAGAAGAAGAGAGAGAAACGGGAATAGAAAGTGTCATTGAGGAGGTAATTGCTGAAAACGTCCCCAATGTTGGGAAGGAGATAGTCTCTCAAGCCACGGAGGTACACAAATCTCCCAACAGAAGGGACCCAAGGAAGACAACATCAAGACATACAATAATTACAATGGCAAAGATCAAGGATAAAGACAGGCTTTTAAAAGCAGTTAGAGAAGAAAGATCACATACAAAGGAAAACCCAACAGGCTATCATCAAACTTCTCAACAGAAACCTTACAGGCCAGAAGGGAGTGGCGTGATATATTTAATGCAATGAAGCAGAAGGGCCTTGAACCAAGAATACTCTACCTAGCAAGGTTATCATTTAAATTTTAATGAGGGATTAAACAATTTTCAGATAAGCAAAAGCTGAGAGAATTTACCTCGCACAAATCACCTCTACAGTGTATGTTGGAGGGACTCCTATAGATGGAAGTATTCCTAAGGCTAAATAGATGTTACCCAAGGGAAGATAAAGAGTACAGAATATGATTCATAACATACAAAGAATGGAGGGGGAAGAAAAAAGAGGGAAAAAAAAAGAACCTTTAGGTTGTGTTTGTAATAGTATATGAAGTAAGTTAAATTAGACTGTTAGATAGTAAGGGAATTACTCTTGAACCTTTGGTAACCACGAATCTAAAGCCTGCAATGGCAATAAGTACATAACTATCGATAATCACCCTAAATGTAAATGGTCTGAATGCACCAATCAAAAGGCATGGAGTCAGTGAGTGGATAAAAAAACAAGACCCATTTATATGCTGCCTACAAGAGACTCACTTCAAACCCAAAGACATACACAGACTAAAACCGGAGGGATGGAAAAAGATATTTCATGCAACTAATAGTGAGAAAAAAGTAGGAATTTCAGTACTTGTGTCAGGCAAAATAGACTTCAAAACAAAGAAAGTAGCAAGAGACAAAGAAGGACATTACATAATGATAAAGGGGTCAGTCCAACAAGAGGATATAACCATTATAAATATCTCTGCACCCAACACAGGATCACTTATGTATGTGAAACATATACTAACAGAATTAAAAGAGGAAATAGAATGCAATGCATTCATTTTAGGAGACTTCAACACTCCACTCACTCCAAAGGACAGATCAACCAGACAGAAAATAAGTAAAGATACAGAGGCACTGAACAACGTATTAGAACAGATGGACCTAACAGGCATCTACAGAACACTCCATCCAAAAGCAACAGGATACACATTCATCTTAAGTGCACATGGAACTTTTTCAAGAATAGATCATATATTAGGCCACAAAAAGAACCTCAGTAAATTAAAAAAGGTTCAAATTGTACCAACCAGCTTCTCAGATAACAAAGGTATGAAACTAAAAATAAATTAAACAAAGAAAACAAAAAAGCCCACAAACACATGGAGGCTTAATAACATGCTCCTAAATAATCAATGGATCAATGACCAAATAAAAACAGAGATCAAGCAATATATGGAGACAAATGACAATAATAATTCAATACCACAAAATCTGTGGGATGCAGCGATGGCCATGCTAAGAAGGAAATATATTGCAATACAGGCCTACCTCAGGAAAGACAAACAAACCCAAATGAACAGTCTAAACTCACAATTAACAAATCTAGAAAAGGAAGAACAATTGAGGCCCAAAGTTAGTAGAAGGAGGGACACAATAAAGATTCAAGCAGAAATAAATAAAATTGAGAAGAATAAAACAATAGAAAGAATCAATGAAAGCAGGAGCCGATTCCTTGAGATAATAAACCCCCAGCCAGACTTTTCAAGAAAAATAGAGAGTCTACACACATAAACAGAATCAGAAATGAGAAAGGAAAAAATCACTACGGACACCACAGAAATACAAAGATTTAGGAGAGAATACTATGAAAAATTATGTGCTGACAAACGGGATAACCTAGAAGAAATGGACAACTTTCTAGAAAAATACAACCTTCCAAGGCTGAGCAAGGAAGAAACAGAAAATCTGAACAGACCAATTACCAGCAAAGAAACTGAATTGGTAATCAAAAGCTACCTAAGAACAAAACTCCTGGAGCTGATGGTTTCACTGCTGAATTTTATCATACATTTAGTGAAGACCTAATACCCATCCTCACTAAAGTTTTCCAAAAAGTAGAAGAGAAGGGAAAACTCCCAAACTCATTCTGTGAGGCCAACATCACTCTAATACCAAAACCAGGCAAAGACACCAGAAAAAAAGAAAATTACAGACCAACCTGACAAACATAGATGCAAAAATACTCAAGAAAATATTAGCATACCGAATTTAAAAAATACATCAAAAAGATCATCCATCATGATCAAGTGGGATTCATCACAGGGATGCAAGGTTGGTACAACATTCGAAAATCCATCAACATCATCCACCACATCAACAAAAAGAAGGACAAAAAACACATGATCATCTCCATAGATGCTGAAAAAGCATTCGACAAAATTCAACATTCATTCATGATAAAAACTCTCAACAAAATGGGTATAGAGGGCCAGTACCTCAACATCATAAGTCCATATATGGCAAACCCACAGCCAACATTATACTTAACAGTGAGAAGCTGAAATCTTTTCCTTGAAGATCGGGAACAAGACAAGGATGCCCACTCTCCCCACTTTTATTCAACATAGTTCTAGAGGTCCTAGCCACGGCAATCAGGCAACACAAAGAAATAAAAGGCATCCAGATTGCCAAGGAAGAAGTTAAACTGTCCCTGTTTGCAGATGACATGATATTGTACATAAAAAACCCTGAAGAATCTACTCCAAAACTATTATATCTAATATCTGAATTCAGCAGAGTTGCGGGATACAAAATTAATACTCAGAAATCTCTTGCATTCCTACACACTAACGATGAACTAGCAGAAAGAGAAATCAGGAAAACAATTCCATTCACAATTGCATCTCAAAGAATAAAATACCTAGGAATAAACCTAACCAAGGAAGTGAAAGACCTATACCCTGAAAACTACAAGACACTCCTAAGAGAAATTAAAGAGGACACTAATAAATGGAAATTCATCCTGTGCTCTTGTCTGGGAAGAATTAATATTGTCAAAATGACCATCCTGCCTAAAGCAATCTACAGATTCAATGCAATCACTATCAAAATACCTACAGAATTCTTCAATGAACTAGAGTAAATAGTTCTAAAATTCATATGGAATGACAAAAGACCCCAAATAGCCAAAGCAATTCTGAGAAGGAAGAATAAAGCAGGGGGAATCATGCTCCCAGATCAAGGTCTACTACGAAGCTACAGTAATCAAGACAATGTGGTACTGGCACAAGAACAGACCCACTGACCAGTGGAACCAAATAGAGAACCCAGATATAAACACAAGCATATATGGTCAATTAGAATATGATAAAGGAGCCTTGGATATACAATGGGGAAATGACAGCTTCTTCAACAGCTGATGTTGGAAAAACTGGACAGCTACATGCAAGAGAATGAAACTGGATTACTGTCTAACCTCATACACAAAAGTAAACTCAAATGGATCAAAGACCTGAATTAAGTCATGAAACCATAAAACTCTTAGAAAAAAACATAGGCAAAAATCTCTTGGACATAAACATGAGCGACTTCTTCATGAACATATCTCCCTGGGCAAGGGAAACAAAAGCAAAAATGAACAAATGGGACTACATCAAACTAAAAAACTTCTGTACAGCAAAGGATACCATCAGGAGAACAAAAAGACATCCTACAGTATGGGAGAATATATTCGTAAGTGACATATCCGATAAGGGGTTGACATCCAAATTATATAAAGAACTCACACCCCTCAACAAGCAAAACGCAAATAAGCCAATTAAAAAATGGGGGAAGACATAAACATAATCAGAAATGAGAAAGGAAAAATCACTACGGACAGTACAGAAATAGAAAGAACTATTAGAGAATACTATGAAAAATTATATGCTAACAAACTGGATAACCTAGAAGTGGACAACTTTCTAGAAAAATACAGCCTTACAACACTGACTCAGAAAGAAACAGAAAATCTCAACAGACGAATTACCAGCAATGAAATTGAACTGGTAATCAAAATCCTACCTAAGAACAAAACTCCTGGACCCGATGGGTTCACCACTGATTTTTATCAAACATTTCATGAAGACCTAATACCCATCCTCCTTAAAGTTTTCCAAGGAGTAGAAGAGGGAATACTCCCAAACTCATTCTATGAGGCCAGCATCACTCTAATACCAAAACCGGACAAAGACACCACAAAGAAAGAGAACTACAGACCAATATCCCTGATGAACATAGACGCAAAAATACTCAACAAAATATTAGCAAACCGAATTCAAAAGTACATCAAAAGGATCATCCATCATGATCAAGTAGGATTTACTCCAGGGATGCAAGATCTTTCAACATTCGAAAATCCATCAACATCATCTACCACATGAACAAAAAGAAGAACAAAAACCACACAATCATCTCCATAGACGCTGAAAAAGCATTTGACAAAATTCAACAGCCATTCATGATAAAAACTCTCTACAAAATGGGTATACAGGGCAAGTACCTCAACATAATAAAGACTGAAATATGACAAACCCACAGCCAACATTATACTTAACAGTGAGAAGCTGAAAGCTTTTCCTTTAAGATCGAGAACAAGACAAGGATGCCTATTCTCCCCACTTCTATTCCACATAGTACTGGAGGTCCTAGCCACGGCAATCAGACAACACAAAGAAATAAAAGGCATCAAGATTGGCAGGGAAGAAGTTAAACTGTCCCTGTTTGCAGATGACATGATATTGTACATAAAAAACCCTAAAGAATCCACTCCAAAACTACTAGATCTAATATCTGAATTCAGCCAAGTTGCGGGATTCAAAATGAATGCGCAGAAATCTGTAGCATTCCTATAAACTAACAATGACCTAGCTAAGAGAGAAATCAGGAAAACAATTCCATTCAAAGTTGCATCAAGAAGAATAAAATACCTAGGAGTAAACCTAACCAAGGAAGTGAAAGATCTATACTCTGAAACTACAAGACACTCATGTGAGAAATTAAAGAAGATTCAAATAAATGGAAACAAATCACATGCTCATGGATAGGAGGAATTAATATTGTCAAAATGGTCATCCTGCCTAAAGCAATCTACAAATTCAGTGCAATTCCTATCAAAATACGAACAGCATTTTTCAAAGAACTAGGGAAAATTATTCTAAAATTCATATGGAACCACAAAAGACCCTAAATAGCCAAAGCAATCCTGAGAAGGAAGAGTAAAGCTGGGGGGATTGTGCTTCCCAACTTCAAGCTTTACTACAAAGCCATAGTACTCAAGGCAATTTGATACTGCCACAAGAACAGACCCATAGACCAATGGAACAGACTAGAGAGCCATGATATAAACCCAACCATATATGGTCAATTAATATATGATAAAGGAGCTATGGACATACAGTGGGGAAATGACAGCCTCTTCAACAGCTGGTGTTGGCAAAACTGGACAGGTTCATGCAAGAGAATGAAACTGGATTATTGTTTAACCCGATACACAAAAGTAAACTCGAAATGGATCAAGGACCTGAATGTAAGTCATGAAACCATAAAACTCTTAGAAGACAACATAGGCAAAAATCTCCTGAATATAAGCATGAATGACTTCTTCCTGAACGCATCTCCTCAAGCAAGGGAAACAAAGAAAAAATGAACACATGGGACTACATCAAACTAAAAAGTTTCTGTACAGCAAACGACACCATCAACAGAACAAAAAGGCATCCAACAGTATGGGGGAATATATTTGTAAATGACATATCTGACAAGGGGTTAACATCCAAAATATATAAAGAACTTGCACACCTGTGCACCCAAAAAGCAAATAACCCAATTAGAAAATGGGCAGAGGATATGAAGAGACAGTTCTCCAAAGAAGAAATTCATATGGCCAAAAGACACATGAAAAGATACTCCACATCACTAATCATCAGGGAAATGCAAATTAAAACCATAATGAGGTATCACCTCACACCAGTAAGGATGGCCACCATCCAAAAGACTAAGAACAACAAATGCTGGTGAAGATGCGTAGAAAGGGGAACCCTCCTACACTGCCGGTGGGAATGTAAGCTAGTTCAACCATTGTGGAAACCAATATGGAGGTTCCTCAAAAAACTAAAATATACAAATACCATTTGACCCGGGAATCCCACTCTTTTGAATTTACCCAAAGAATACAACTTCTCAGATTCAAAAAGATATATGCACCCCTATGTTTATTGCAGCACTTTTTACAATAGCCAAGATATGGAAGCAACCTAGGTGTCCATCAGTAGATGAATGGATAAAGAAGAGGTGGTACATATACACAATGGAATACTATTCAGCCATAGGAAGGAACAAAATGGATGGAGCTGGAGGATATTATGCTCAGTGAAATAAGCCAGGAGGAGAAAGACAAGTGCCAAATGATTTCCCTCATTTGTGGAGTATAACAATGCAGCGAAACTGAAGGAACAAAATAGCAGCAGACTCAGAGACTCCAAGAAGGAACTAGTGGTTACCAAAGGGAAGGTGTTTGGGTCGGTGGGTGGGGAGGGTCGGAGAAGGGAATTGTGGGGTATTATGTGTAGTACACATGGTGTGGGGAATCACGGGGAAAACAGTGTAGCACAGGAAAGGCAAATAGTGAATCTGTGTCATCTTACTACACTGATGGACAGTGGCTGAATTAGGGTATGAGTGGGGACTTGATAATATGGGTAAATGTAGTAACCACATTGTTTTTTCATGTGAAACCTTCATAAGAGTGTATATCAATAATACCTTAATAAAAAAAAAAAGAAAAATGGGCAGAGGAACTGAACAGACACTTCTTCAAAGAAGAAATTCAGATGGCCAACAGGCACATGGAAAGATGCTACCCATCACTAGTCATCAGAGAAATGGAAATTAAAAACACAATGAGATGTCACCTCACACCAGTTAGGTTGGCCACCATCCAAAAGACAAACAAAAACAAATGTTGACGAGAATGTGGAGAAAAGGGAACCCTCCTACACTGCTGGTGGGAATGCAAATTAGTACAACCATTGTGGAAAGCAGTATGGAGGTTCCTCACAAAACTCAAAATAGAAATACCATTTGACCCAGGAATTCCACTCCTAGGAATTTACCCCAAAAATTTGGGAGCAGCCCTGTTTGAAAAAGACATATGCACCCCTATGTTTATTGCAGCACTATTTACAATAGCCAAGAAATGGAAGCAACCTAAGTGTCTATCAATCAGTAGATGAAAGGATAAAGAAGGTGTGGTGCATATACACAATGGAATATTATTCAGTCATAAGAAGAAAACAGGTCCTACCATTTGCAACAACATGGATGGAGCTAGAGGGTATTATGCTCAGTGAGATAAGCCAGGTGGAGAAAGACAAATATCAAACGATTTCAGTCATATGTAGAGTATAAGAACAAAGAAAAATCTGAAGGAACAAAATAGCAACAAACTCACAGAACCCAAGAATGGTGTAACAGCTACCAAAGGGAAAGGGACTGGGGAATATGGATGGGAAGGGAGTGATAAGGGGGAAAAAGGGCTATTACATTTAGCACACATAATGTAGCAGGGGTGGTCGTGGGGTGGGGGATACGGGGAAGGCAGTATAACACAGGTAAGACAAGTAGTGATTCTATAACATCTTACTATGCTGATGGACAGTGACTGCAATGGGGTATGTGGTGCGGACTTGATGATAGGGGGAGTCTAGTAACCGTAATGTTGCTCATGTGATTGTTTATTAATAATAGCAAAATTTTTAAAAGTGAAAAAAAAAACAAGTAAATCACTTTTCCTCTCTTTGTACTATATGCTTCCTACTGTTTCTGGCTTTGGTGTCCCTAATGTTCTGAGAAGAAATTCTTTCCCTATGTATTCATATTTGGGAATCACTTTGAATACTTTGGAAATGTTTTCCAATATTTCAATAGTATCGTTTCATTAAGTCACAGAACATTCTGCTGGCTCATGAAATAAGAGCATTTCCTCTTTAATCAAGAAACTGAGGGAGGCTGAGATTCAGTGGTTTTCTGTGGCTACACTGGGAAATCCCAGTGCAGGAGAGCAGAACATAGTTCTGTATACTTGGTCCACCACTGGGCTTCACTATTTTAGAGAAAAGAAGCACATGGAATATCCAAAGGGAGACCAGGGTGAAAGCCACAGACATACCTGCCCCGGCCTCTGACCCCTGGCCCCACAGTCCTTAGGAGGAAGAATGCTTGTTAGATGGGGCCTTGCCTCTCCCCTGTTGGCCCCTTGTTTCCTTCCATCCAAGGGCTCCGCTTCCCGAAACAGTGCTGGCAGCGCTCTGCAGCAGGGAGGCCGGCATGCTGGCTCCAGACGGAGGAACTGCCACACTGCCATCCTGGAATGTGGAGTGGTTATCCAGAGACCTACTTCCCTGTGTTTGGAAGACAGCTGACTGCAAACATTACCTAGCAACAGACCTGGAGCCAGTCGGGAGAGGCGGGATGGTTGTTATTAATCACGCTGAGATGATGCGCTGTGGTTTAAAACGGAAAAGGAAGGGACAGATTAAATATTGACATTTACTGTATTCCAACTGTGGTGGCTTTTGGCTTGTCTGACACAAAAGCATATATTCAATGAAAAGAAATAAAATCTTCTTCTAACTTCTGCTTAAAGGGGCTTCAGTTAAAAAAAAGAAAAATGTAGATCTTCATATGATTCACTTCCAGCCTGGCCTCAGTTGAGGAGCTTAGCTACTGATGTCTGTAAAAGCCTTTTATTAACAAGTTCACAGTGCAGTGTGCCTCTGAAACAGAGTCTCTTTTAAGGACTTCTCTCAAGTCTCTGAGTTTTGTAAAGTGAAATACATCTTCTCTAAATATATTGACTGTGTCTATACTGTAAAAAATATGCATTAGATAAGTAACATTTGTAATTTATGAACTTGAAG
Source organism: Phataginus tricuspis (assembly GCA_029783875.1). Classification (NCBI taxonomy): domain Eukaryota; kingdom Metazoa; phylum Chordata; class Mammalia; order Pholidota; family Manidae; genus Phataginus; species Phataginus tricuspis. Next base: position 11,646,946 of record JAQQAC010015530.1, on the reverse strand, counting down.
AAAATATGTAACCTGTAAGAGGTTTGGGTGCCTGCCTCTCAGAATATAGGCCTTATGAATGAATTATTAAATGATTGTTAAACAAGTCTTATAAAATGGTAATTTCTAATTCGGTATCTTCTCTCTGTACATGCTGTCCTTTCTCCTATTGTTACAACGGCGAGAGTTAACCTAATGAGCTACATGCAGGTTCATGTATAACTCACCCCTGTTCACTTCTGCCCTGTGCCCCTGGCCTCCTGGTGCACTGGTTAGGATGGCCCCTAAGATCTTATTTGACATCCATTTCCAAGTTCATCAAGTGTTCACACTGTATAAATCATTGCCTGAGAAAATGGATGTAAAAGGATGGAACTATTCAGAAGGGTTTATGTAGTGGGATTCTGAGGAAATCCTATTAAAATTACAATCTGTATCCATAAAAACAGACTTTCGTCACAGAAGTGAAATTGGAAATCATTCGGTCTAATGACCTTGTTTTGTAAATTGGGGAATAGTTTCAATTCATGTCACAAAGGTGAATGTAAGTGGGGAAAAGGGATCTGAAATTGAGACAGGAATTGAACCCAAATCTCTTTTGTTCTTTAGTCGACAAATCTCAGGGCTCAAAATTCTACTGGCAAATGATATTGTAAATGTATCTCTTCTGTTTCTCTAAGCCTGCCTTCAGTCAACAAATGTTTTCTATACATCAGCCTAAGAAACAACTTTGGTGCTGTCATTTACAGTGAGTCCATTTATTTATCTTTTAGAGGAAATTTAAGGGTATATTTTTCTCCTATCTTGAAGTAAGAGGCATTTTTTAAAGGAAGTTGTTACTAATAATGTAGCGTAGTAAAAAGGAAAGAAATACATCAAGGATTCTTACATCTTCCCTTAGCTGCTTCTCAAAATCGGGTTAATAACCTTTAGAGCTAAGATGGGTCGTGAACTGGTTAATAAAACAAATGCTGGAACAAGAAAAGGGCCCTTAGGTCATTGGGCCCAACTCCCAATTAATTTTGTCCTGAGATGACAGCTGAAACTCAAAGATCCCTCCTAGATCACATGGCAAAATCATAAGCCGTTATTTTATAAAATTAAGTGAGCTCAAAGATCTCTATTCATCTTTGAACTCAGATGTCATATCACCTTTGCCTTCAGCTGGCATCCTCTGTGGAGTTTTTTCTCAGTGATCTGCCCTCCTGCCTTCTCACCCTCCCAACACACACACACTTTAAGGACGCCTTTTTAATTCTGTAACAAATCTCCTTCTCCTGCTGCCCCTGTGGCCTTCCCTCCTTGGCCTGGAGCAGATTTGCCTGTTTCAGGAGAAACAGGAGGAGTTTTTATGCAGAGGACAGGCACCAGCTGTTCTGCATGGGCACCAAAGGGAACACGGGATGAAATGAGCACTGGTGGCAGCTTGGGAGATTTAGGTTAAGAGTGAGGAAATGAATCCTGAGTCGTGAATGCTGTCAGGAGCTAGAATACAGTAGGTTGTTAAGAAAAATTGTGGAATCTGCTCCTCTGGAAAAACAAAATATATGCATTAAAAATAAGGCAACCTCACCGCCGAGAATGATTTTAGTGGGGTCTTTAAGTCAAGGGGAGAGCCAGATGACCCCTATCTTCCCTCTTGATTCTATTAAAAGATGTTCAGGAAACAAGGTTTCCACAGTCTAGTGCTTAACACGTCTTCTGTTGAAGATATTAATACCGTCTTTTCATCTGACCTAAATCTTTCCTGTGGAAGTTAAGCCATGTTCCCAGTGGAGACAAAGAGCAGAGGAGATCAGAATTCAATCTTTCAAGTATCCAGTTAGATTGAGAGTGTTTTGCGTTGGAGAGTGTCAAGAATCAGCGCTGAACTGGGCTGCATCGGTCAGTGGTTTCAGACAGGACGACATCAATACTCTGACTCTTGCTTTTGGTGTTAGAGTCAGTCTCCCATAATTTAGATTAATGAAGGGATTGGGAGGTGGGAGAAAAAGAGTGTGATTTCAAGTTTATGGCAGTTACCACCAGACCACTGCATTAATGTAAGCCAAAGTTAAAACCACAGAGTATAAAATGTCACGCTTACACATATATTTGCTCCGGCAAATATGAACACGGTCAGCCCTGCCAGCGGCACCTCAGTGGACTTGAAGATAGAAAACCAAGTAGCACAAGGATTAGAACCTCCGCGCTAATAATCTTTTTACATAGCCTTTTTTTTAAGGTATCATTGATATACACTCTTATGAAGGTTTCACAAGAAAAACAATGTGGTTATTACATTCACCGTTATTATTGCATCCCCCCATGCCCCATTGCAGTCACTGTCCATCAGTGTAGTAAGATGCCAGAGTCCCTATTTGTCTTCTCTGAGCTACGCTATCTTCCCTGTGACCCACCCACACCATGTGAACCAATCATTTACATAGCTTTTTTATTAGTTTAACAAAACAGTAAAAATGTGCATGTATTCAGGAAACGCAGTAAGATGAATTAATGAGTTTGAAAGCTATAATGTTCACTTAATTAGTAATTTCCATCCAGCCTTTTGCTCAGCTCATAATGAGCATTCTCCAGTCTCAATAAAGTCTATACCGCTTGGCTTTTGGCAGTTTCATTTAACTTCTTTTTATTACATATTTAAAAGGAATTCTTACAGCATTAAAAGGGCAACAACTTAATTATTACCATTTTTCAAAAGCAGATTACTAAGCCCCATAAGAAGGACCATTGGCTTTCGTGTCATAATATCAGATCAAAATACATTTGGAGAGCCTTAATTTTCTTGTATGTGATGAAGGTCCCCCCTTTGGGGAAGGAAGAAGATTTCTGAAAACCAAAGCTATAATGAGAAGAAATACTTTATTGGGAGGGGGAAAGACTTTTCATCTGTCACAATGGGACGAAGCCCACGTGAGAATGACATTGAAGAAATCCTTCTGGCTGTATACCTTCCCTATGGGAAACCTTCATGATCCCATTCCTTTCTCACTCTCCACTCTCCTTCCAACGTTATTCTTGGGAAAAACAACCAGGCCTCCCACTGTCCTAACAATAAAAGACATCACCATGATCTCATTTCCTGTCTATCCCCATCTCCAATGAATTACCTTCCTTATTCACAGGGAATTTTGGTTACTCATTGAGAAACACATATATGTTGTACAAGACTGAGATTTGGAAATGTTAAGAATAACTTGAAACTCTTTGTTTATGGAGGGTTGTTTGATCTTTAAAAAAAATATTCAGCTAACCTCGTGGAGTCACTATGCATACGATCTTAGTACCTAGCAGCCCAGCAGCCCTAGCCATGTACAGCCGTAGCAACTCTGTTAATTTTTCTGCCTTTGGCACATTGGAGGAGTTGTCTCTTGCTTCTATTTTCCAGAGCTCCATCATCCCTGTGAGGTCACATAGGTGATGTCAGAGTGCAGAGGTACACGTTTCTCCTGTGGCAGGATGATGTCAGGTCTCACATGCTTTTTGTGTTGCTCACACATAATCCTGTGCTTATAATGCCTTTCTGGGAAAGACTTCGCCCTGGCATCATGCTTTCTGCCCCCAACCCCCTGAATAATGCCTGTGGGAGGAAAGCATTACTCCCAACTCTGGTGAGAGGAATCAAGATTGGTGAAAGTTTGACTGTATCTTGTAGATGGTCCTTCCTGAACCCATGTCAAGTTTGGCTTTCAGTTGCTGACTCCCAGAACAAAAGTCTTGACTTTTTTACTGAATAAAGGCTTGTGTCAAGAGGCCTGTGCTATGACATGAATGCATATTGTTGACAGTAACAACAGGAACAGATCATCAAGGGAACAGTAAGGAGACCTTTTGGATACTGGCACCATCATGTCCATAATCTGTGAGGCCATAAAACAGGTCATCAAAAATAGATGGTATATCAAATTTAGAATTGTTTTTTAAAAGGGAGAAGAAACCATTGGCAATCTACTAGTTTTCCAAATATTGCAACTGTTATGATAGCTTGAAGTAGGCTTCAAACCCATTGGCCAACCCCCGCAACCCATTGTCACTGACAGGATAAATTGGGGAAAAGCCTAGCAGTTCCAGATTCGCAGCCACCAAGAGCAATGCCTTACAGTGCCTTTCTGGGAAGACTTTGCCTCGGCTGTGGGGGGGGGCGGCAGTGGCTGTGCAGCCTGGACTTTGTGAAAGGGATTGCAGGTTAGCCCTGTGGCTGTCATTGTTAGGGGAAGACGGGGAGTGGGGGGCCAAGGCGGGGGCTTACCCTTTTTCTCCCATACCTACTAGTACGATTTCAGCAGAAATCCTGGCCCTCTGTCTTCAATCTTAAACAGGTACAATGGCTAAGAATTAATATTAATGAGCATAATAACAATAATATAACTGGCAGCCGCATCCAATGAATGTGGTCTCCTGCAGTAGAAATATTTACCCAATGTGTCCTGCCAGTTAGAGAGATTTTGGCATTAAACCTAGACATTACCTCACCCTCCTGGGCAGACAGCCGATTTCGATGCTGAGCGAGTCTGCAGAAGCAAAGAGCTGAATACCTGTCTTGATTAGCAGCGTGGCCCTAGGCTCTGGTTGGAAGCAATTTTCTTGAGCATTTCTGTCTGTTTGTCTGATTGTCTGTTGGTCTCACCCCTAGTTCCTTAATTTTTCTCTCCAGTCCTCCATAGTGTTGTCATTTACATTGTCTGTTTTCATACTGAGCTAACGTGGCACATTGTGAAATGTCTGCTAGTCAGGTAGGTGGGTGTTGATACACACAGAGACATGAAAAGGTCAGAATGAAGAGAAGTGGGGTGCCTGAGTGTGCCTGTATGTGCGTGTGCATGTGCATCACACCTGAGTGTGCCTGTGCACATGCCTGTGTGTGCGTGTGCATCACACCTGAGTGCGCCTGTGTGTGCGTGTGCATGTGCATCACACCTGAGTGTGCCTGTGCACATGCCTGTGTGTGCCTATGTGCTCATTCTTTAAGAATCAGGAACAGGTGAATGGAGCAGGTTTTTTGTTTTGTTTGTTTTAGTACATGGTAAGTACAAGGGGCATTCCACAATGAAATGAAGGAAGTTCTACTTCAAGATTTTTAGCAGCTAAAATAATATTTTGAAACATTTGATATCATAGTAAAATTGTGTTTCTGATACTTCTAACATGAGATAACATATGACTTAAAGTGGCCTTATTCCACTGGCCCCAGACCTCTTTGAAGTTAGTACTGTACACAATATAGAAGTTCTGCATAAGCTTAATAAACAAATCTGGGTTAGAAGTAAAATCTTTGGGTAATAAAAAGAATACTGAGAACACTTTGAATTCTGAAGAGCCAAATATTCATCCCAAACTTTCTTCCAGTAGGATATGGAAAACCACTCCATCTGATCCTGGGACCAGCTTGCCCTATATTTTCTTTATCTCTTGACTCAGTGTCATATCATATAGGTCTTGTGCTATTACTACTAAGTGAATTAGCTTTATCAATTCGTGTCACATCTCCTGAAATTCCTTCCCAAAGCTACATAGCCTCTGTGTTGACCCTGTTCGTTAACTAGCTCTTAGAACTCTATGGAGGTATATTTTGTGAAAAATTTTTTCTAAAGTGCTCTTATTTGGGTTAAGTCCCACTCTTTCCTTTACATTCCCACAATTGAATACTAATTATTGACTTAGTATTACCAAATTTTTGTATATGAAGTGTATTCTAGCCACCAAGTTATTAACAAAATTTAATACTGTAAGTGCTAAGCTCATAGGTATACAATATGGCTAGCCAGTAGATTCTGAATTATTTGTTGACTCTGCAAAAGAAGAAATATTTAGGGAAAAAGGCAAAGTAGCTTTCTGCTGATGGCAGAATGAATCAAGCTCTGTAGTTTTCCTTCTCATGAGCTCTCTCATTCAGCTTGGGTCATGACCTCTGGAATCCACAGGTTTGACACCACGCAAGGAGTACCCACTGGGAGGATTGTTTGGGCGAAGCCTGTGAAAGTGATCTGCCCACAAAACAGGTCTTCTCAGTGCATCGAGGTGAATTTCGACTTCTCCTGAGCCTCCTCAGAGAACTCAGCTACCGGGGAGTCATCAGTGGGCTGTGTGGCCTCCCCTGGAAGAGCCCCATGTCCACAGGCTGAGACACGCTCCCATTGGACAACTCTCTGTGGGCTGTGTGCAGAGGGGAGTCTGTTCTGTCTTGTGTAGACTTTATGTCCAGACAGTTGTTGTAGGTCAGGGGATGCAGCAAATATCTGCTGTAATAGAAAGAATTTGGGGGAGGAAATGCTCTGGAATGAAGGGTGACAGCAGGGGTTGTTGTGTAAGTTAGAATTATTTGCATGAACATGAACATGAGGTGCTGATATTACATTGGGTTTTTAAGTTTTGACCATATATGAATTCTGTCTCCTACGGTTTACCTATTTCACTATCAACTGATAATATGTGATAAAATGTTTACAACTTATATACCTGAAAGTGGAGATTGATGCTGGTACTAAGGATGGGTTTTTGGTTGTTTGTTTTTGTTTTACTTTTTTTACTTCATGATTTTTTTTCCCCTCAGTTACGTGGAAGATGGCCCTGACTATTATTATAAATGGGGTCTTTGAAAAAACAACACTTTTCTGCTTCAGCAGTATTTCTATTGTCTTCAGCCTCTGAAAATCCTCTTCTACAAATAGTTGGCAATCTGCCACTGTTTTCAACAAGCAGCATGTTTCCCCACCCCGGGTACCAGAAGTGATATGTGTGAGGTTCCCTCTCCTGAGTAAAAATACCTTAAGTGCTGTAAATGGGAACAGAGAGTTTTCAAAATCTTCTGTATTTTTGTACTTTAAATATCAGATAAAGGAAACAGATATGAAAAGGAAAGAGGAAAAAAGATCCAAAGGGGCCTTCCTTGCTATGAAAGAGACCCATGTATTGAGTTTAAAGCAGCTCAGTATAAAAATGGAAAATTTGCAGGTGTGGGAATCACTAGCACAGGCATGCTCGAGACAAGCCAGACAAGAAAGCATACGTGCATTTTGAATGGGACCCATTCTGAAGTGAACTTTGTTTTACTCTGGAAGGGCATTGTAGACTAAACATCAGGTAGAAGATGAGAAGGGAGAGACCATGGCTTAAAAAAGAATATCCATTGTCTTCAAATGAACAGTTGCACCCTCAGAGCTAAACAAAAAGTAATACAGAATACACATCTTCTTTTCTGCAAAAGTCAGGAATGTGAGTTATGATTGGTCTGTCTGCTGGTTAATTAAGCCATGCCAAAGGCCTGCAGAGATGCCTTCATTACTCGCTGTTGCTGTTTGTGATGAGTTCTGATGTGGGAATATCGGTCCTTCATAAGAGGTGCCATCCTTGTCACCAAAGAACTGGCACGGGGGCTGTAGAGGGTGGGCAGAGAGGGCGATTTGGAGTTGAAAGAACTTGCTTTGGAGTGTAACTCAGTCACGTGGCTTGGACAAGTCACTAAGTGGCTGTCTCACGGGCTTGTCATGACAGCCTAGAGTATAATCCCTGGCACACTGTGGGGACTCCTAGGAGTGGTGGTTACTTCTGAATAAAGAAATGTAAAAATGTCTCTTAATTTCCTTAGGTGGTAGGAGCTGGCCACCAATAAGCTAAGTCTCAGCTGCACCTACAGTGGGAAGGAGAGGTTACCAGTTAGCACCCACTAATAATCAATGTGTAAAATTACAATTGTTCTCTGACCTTTAAACATTTTTTGTCAAAACATTAAAACTCTCCTATATCAATCATAAATGTATAAGGAAATGACAAATAATAGTAAAACTAACATTTATTTAGCATGTTGTAATTTAAAACGTCAGAAACATTGAGAATTAAAACATTTCATTAAAACATTGAGAATTAAAGTGTTGAATTTCTTTGTAAAACTTAACGAGTAGTTTGAACAGTGTTGTCTCTTATCTTACAGTTTAGGACGCTGAACAAGCATTTTCCCGATGCTTTGATCGACTGTCATACTCCTTTTTAAAATTTGATCAGCTTCCAACATTTTATCCTTTGTACTTTCGGTGTTGTGAAATATCTGAGAGTTTCTTTAATGTAATTTTTACCAGCGTCATGTCCTCTGGGATAGTTCATTCTGTTTGTCACAACCACTTTCCTCCTTGGCGTCAGTTACTCTGAGTTTCTCTGGCTGTACTTCCCGGGTCTCAGAGAGCAACAGGGTCCCCCTTCCCAGCGTCAGCTATTTCTTCTGTACTTCCACTTACAGTAGATTCCCATTTCACTTCCAACATTTTCACTTTTCATTTCTTTTTTGTGGTTGGCTAGATCCCTCTTCTGATTACTCGTTTTTGTAAAATGTCACATATGTGTACCCAAAAGAGAGGACACCTACCAGTACGTGCTCTGCTGTCTGCCTCTGAGTATCAGCGGCATGGTGACCAGTCCCTGCAGACGTTCAAAGAAGCGCTGTGACTGCGTACTGACCATGAGGCCCATCTGTTATTTTTACTTAGTGATTTATGGACCGAAGAGCTACCTGTAGAGTTTATACTTAGTGCAATTAATATACTCTGATAGCTGAAATTTGAATCCTGTTGTTTGGGGATGGTGTTATTTAAGAAAGTATGGTAACTGAAATTTTTTATATCTGAACTGTGTAAAGCAAGGATAGTCTGTACACAGTTAGATCTTGAAAAGAACAGGTAATATGTTTTCATAGAAATCGGAACCCATGATTTCTAGTTAAAACTCCATCAGTAATCAGCTGGGACACCTGCCTGTCACTGAGCCTCTTTGCGCCTCAGGTTTCTCTCCTGTGAAAGCCTGGTGACCTTTACACCGTCTTCTGCAGCTCTATAATGATTTGATTCTGTTATGTGGGGGCACTATAGAGGGTTCCAGAGAAGGTCATAAAGATGATTAAATGGTTGAAAAAGGAGACGTCTGAGGAAAGGTTAAAACCAGACATACAGTGACTCGTTTCACACCTGAAGAGGTTCACCCTCAGAGCCTGGTGAGCAGCTCTTCCATCTCCCCTACAGAGACCTAACCAAAAGGATGAGAGGTGAAGAGTTTGCAGCAATTATGGGATTAATGTAGCATGAATGAGAGGTAAGGGAAAATTAGAGAGAAAATAAAAAAGGAAGAGGTGTGGAGGTGGTGCTGAAGTGATCTTTTCATCAACTCGGTCGAGATGGAATTAAATTTAGTTCTTCCAAGTAAAAGCTGATACACTGAGGTTAGAGAAATGGAAATAATTTCTGAGGATGAGATCCTTTGCGCCTGCATTGGGTTACCTATGGAAACTGTCAGGCTTGCATCACTTGTGTCTGTACAAATATGTCTGTTGGGAATGGTCTGAGTGTAGCCTAAGAAAGGAAGAGGAAAAACCTGGGTAAGCTCAGAAGGCCTTGTCACCACTGTGCTTTTTAATCCTGTTTCTGAAAAGAGAAAGCAAAATATTCTTAAAAATAATCACACAGGTATCAGTTCAATACAAAATGTGCATGTTCTTTAATGGTGAAAAATGTTCCTAGAGTACTGATGTGAAATTTGGGGGATGAGGAAGAGAGTGGTTGGCTCTGATTCAATGACATGAAAGGCTTAGAGCATCAGTGTATCTGCCGTAACACCACCAGCAGCACGTCTCTCCTAGACACGTTGGGTAGGAAGTATTGGCTCTCAGGAGTAACAATCCTGAAACCTGAACAAAAGACCTCAGCCTCCCCTTTGTTTGTTTGGCTTAACCCCCCCCAAATCAGACTGTAGCAGGAACCAACCCAACAAATCGGTTTTTACTGCCATTGGCACTGGGAAAATATGCCCTCGGGACTGCAAAGATGTGAAATATCTGGAGTGTACGTTACTGTGATCGCTTATGTGTTTAGTTGAAGACATTCCTGGGGCATAGAAATCCCATTTACTACAGAGTACTTGTATTGCTTATCACTCAAGTTCTCTGGATTCTCTTCTAACCATCGCTGTGTTTATCTAAGATGGGTTGAGAGGCAGACCATAGTGTTTTATTTTTAAATTTAATTGTCCGCCTGTTTCTTTTGCTGGTTGTCTCTTGCATTGGGCTTCCAGGATGAAGAGAACTTAATAAGGAAATGTGGCTTTATTTTAGCTACACTCTTTTTTAACCCCTCAGCTTCCTCCATAGTCTCGGTATGTGTTTGATCTTTTAGATCCCAATGTAGTTAATAGCCAACTAATCACCCATGGCCTTGTTTCCTATGAACAACTTTGTAAGGAAATATTCTGAAACAGGTATACCCTACATGGTTTTATAAGGCACTTGCCAGGAGCTGCTGGAGTGGGAAAGTTTGGGTGCTTACAATTTTGGCTCAGGGTTCCTTTCAAATATTGATGTTTTTGAATGTGCATTCTGTTCTAATAGATGTGCCGCTTTTGTCATTCATGTGATAGATTCATATTTCCTTAGACTCACTGACTAATCTTATGTTCATTGACTAATTTTATGTGGTTCATAATTCCTGTGTTAGATCGTGTGATCCATTGAATGGCCTTAGGAAACTAAGGACTACTACATTTAACTTGAGAAAATTTTGGAGTTCGATTTTTCCTAGTATTCTGCCTCCTCCCACTTCTAGTTAGCCATAACTGCGTTCATCTGGTATGTAAAGTTTTCCGTCTATATTTGAAGGCTCTAATACTGTCCAAAGTATTTAGTCAAATTTCCTTTGGCTGTAATATTTTGGAGTGTCAAATTTTGCTTGAAAATAAATTTGGCAACATGAATTACTTGCCATGAACACTGAAAAGTAAAAATTCTTTTGGCTTATTTTATGCATTATCTTGGGGGAAATACCCCATTTCTCTCGCTATCTTTTGAACTTCAAAGATTATGCCCTGACTTAACTGGTAGTGAGCACAGGGGCTCCTATTGGACTATAGACACAAGCTGCCACGGTCAGTTCCTTTAAACTAATAAGGGCCTGAACCGCCCAGAGAAGCCTGCTTAGCACCAGAACAGCTTGTACAGTTCGTAAGCTTGATAAATGTTTATGGCTGGATTAACAAGTCATCGCAGTCTGCCCTACTCTGCATATTGTTTTTTTCTGGATAGGCTTACCCTGTGGTCACACAGCTGGTCCTGAAAAGTTCTATTCCTGTTCAGTCCTTATTATTCTCTGCACCATTTTTGTCCCCGGAGTTACATTCAGCATCATAGCAGTTTCTGGAATCTGACTTGTCTAATGCTTCAGAAAGCAGTTAGAGTGGACGAATCACATTTTCCACGTTAGTACTGTGAGCTAAACATAAGATGTTTTTGTGAGTGGGCAACTTTTTTCTTTGTGAACCTTTTTTTCCTGTACTTAAATAGGTAAGAAGTAATTAAATTCCATTCTTCTTTCTTTAAAGATGTTCAAACTTCGGGAGCTTCAGATGTTCCTTGGGGTGTGTGGGAAGCACTAGGCCCCCATCAGCTGATAGGTAGCTCATGGGCCTTCAAGACTTCCACCTCTCCCCTTTCGTGCTCGTCAGTTCCTGTTATCTCAGCTTTCTGTCAGCTTCAGGAGCTTTTGCTGAGTTGTGTTGCCAAGTAGAAAACACTAAGGCCCTAAGCCTTGGACATATGTTAGACTTTGATTTCACTGGAGCGCCTTCGAGGTTATTTGTAGGCTGTCAGACCGAGGTCCCAATAAAAGGTGGATCCTGACTGGCACCCATTAGCCTATCCTTTTAAGTTTGAAACATTTAGGAGTTCAGTTGATGAAGACTCGGACTTAAGTCAGAACATGGAGAAATTGCAAACAGATTAAAAATTCTCAGCAGAAAGTAATAAAGGCTTTTTTGAGCTATAAGTTCATAGTATGTTATTGTGGATAAAGACAGGCAACTTGGGCAATGAAAAGAGGATGATTAAAATGGTTTTAGACAGAGTGACGTCTCTTGCCTGTACTCTATTGAAAATTTCACCATTTTCTAAATGGAAAGGGATAGAGATGGGAAATTACTATTGTTATCTTTCATTTGTAGTGTGTTTCACATATTAACTCTTACATTTACTTCCTGTAAACTATATAGTTCTCTCCTGTAATATGGACCCACCTGTTTTCAAAGAATCCGTAATACCCTTTGGGGTGCTGAAGCCCTGGGTTGAATCCTGACCCCTTCATAACTGGGTATATGACCTAAAAAGAGTTAACATGGTTTATTTTAACCTCAGTTTCTTTATCTGTACAATGAGAGAAACTGATTTCATGGAATGCTGTGAGAATTAAATGAGTGTAAATAAATCACCTACCACAGTGTCTAATATATAATAGATACTCAACAAATACCAATTCCATTTAGTTCCTCCCTTTCTTCCTTTATAAAGTTCAGAGTTAACTCATTCTTGTATAATCAAACATGAATCTAAGGTAGAGACTGAGCAGGTAATAATATGGCTATGTATGGTATCCCTAATTGGGACTGTACTTGGTAGAGGAGCCTTAACACTGTTCAGATTCAGTGTTTGTATATATGTATATTCATCTGAAGAAGCTGTGAGTCCACTTAATTTTCTAAATTCTACCTTGAGCCGCTGTGTCTCTGAGCTCATTCCAGTTAGATTTAGCCAATCCCCGTTGGTGATCTAGGCGTGTGCGTAAGCGCAGAGGTGAAACCCAGGTCGGCATTGCTGCCGCAGCCTCTTCCAGTAGTACCCAGTGAGCGGCTGAGAGCTCCAGATTCAATGTCTCTGCTCAAATCTGCCTCATTTCACTGTTTGTAGATGAGCAGGATGAGAAGGTTCTTCCAGTAGCAGAATAAAGCATTGCTCTGTGCTGTGATTAAAGAATATATGAACAAACCCCTGCCAGCTGTGCATCCTCCCTTCTCCCGTTACCACTGTGGGCTAAGCACTGAAGGTGTTTTAGTGGGTGGGCAGCTTTTCTCTTCATGGACATGTTTCTATATTTAAATACATTTAAATAGTTTGGAAGCAATTAAGTTACATGAATCTTAAAGGATCAGCTGTTGTTAAAGAAAGAATGTAAATGGTGGAATATAGAGTAAATAGTCTTCTGTGGTGAAGATGGCTCGGAGAGCGTACCTGTCTCATGCGGAACACTGGCATGCACTCTTCTATTTCTTGAGACCTTGCCCCTGTAATGATACCTATTCTAAATAAGCCAAAATCCTTAGTGAGCTGCCCATGGGCATGAGGGAAGAAAAACGAGTAGCTCTGACTTTGCTTTGTAATGCTCCCAGATATACAGCAAAGGGGAGGAGACAAACAGGGTTCTGGTCCTACAAGTGATTATTGCTATTGTGTTTCATGAAAGCTTTGTCCTATAAGCCTTTTGTTTATAGGACAATTGTCTTAAAAAGCCAAAAGCATATAGAATCCGAGATAAATAAATTAGACTGTCAGATAAAGCAAACCATCAATCAGATGCTTATACAAATTTTCCAGGAAGAACAGATGCTTAAGCTGCTAATGTGCAACATCAGTGGAAGTTCCCCTCATGTTTGCTAACAAATCTCAAACTCTCTGTCTTAGACTTACAAACTCAAATGTTTAATTTCCATCATTTAACAATGGTTTCTCTTTGTTTTATCATTTTCAGGATCTAAAAAAAAAATCAGACAATGATACAAGAATTGTAGGGCTGAAAACATTGCTAAGTTGTATTTAGATAACTATTTATTTATCTAATTTAGATACCTGTTTGCATTTCATGGGGAAGGTTTCTTAAGCAAGCTGAGATGTTTTGATTCCTAAGTTCTCCATGTGTGAGAAAAAAGAGGATTGTGGGTCTTTGAACCTTTATCAAAATTTATTTACATCTCTTCCTTCTTCTCTGCCCCCAAAACTGAGGGGGTTGCAATACGTGTTGCTGTAGCAAAGTCTTAAAAAGATTGTATCTTCATAGCAGCTATAACAGTAAACTGAATCATGACTGATCTCTTTTAATGATGTTCTGAAGAGCTCATTTTTTACAGGAAGTTCGAGACCTCTGAATTGCTGAGAGCATTCCCGTCTCTGTTTATTCAGTCTTGTAAACTGAAGAGGCACAATACTAATGGAGTGAAAGCACCTCTTCTTCCAGCAAGGCTGCCCTTGAGCTTGTGATCTGTGGAGAAGTCCGAGGATGCAGACAGAACCTTGACAGCAAGGTTCTTTGTAGACACATTTACATAGTTGGACTCTTTATTGTTTGGGTGGCATTCTAAATTCCCATCGTTTCTGAAAACCACCAGAGCAGTGCTTTAAACTGACACTATTTTTGATTGAGGGATCAGCGTCTCAGGGCATTAATGTTGTTTAATCCTCAAGAGTTTTATAAGCTCTGGATCGGATTATATAAAAGGAGTTTGGATTCATTACTTCAGAACATGGCAACTCTCCGGGAGGAAGCCCTTGGCAGTGTTTCCCAAATGGTGCCTTTTTGAAGGAAGGCAGCTTGGTGCCAGCCTGTGCTCCTCAGGCAGCTGGCATCCCTTTAAAAACCTGGCTTCTTCTAAGCGAATATCCGTAACATATGTGTGAGGTATTAAGAAACATCACAGTCCCAGGGACACTCAGGTTCCCACCACACAGTTCAAGTACATTTTGTTTATGCTGTTTCTGTGCCCACCCATTTCCCTTCCTTCTTGGAAGTCATCACTACCCAGAACTTGGGTTATCATTTCTTTGCTTTGCTTTATAGTTTTCCTCATATGTATGTGTTCCTTAACAATTGTTTTGTTTATGTGTTTTTAAACTTCATATGAGGAATCATAATATCTGTGTTCTGCAACTTGCTTTATTTTTCAACATGTTACTAACATCCATCCATATTGTTGCATGTGTAGTATTTTTAAATATGCCAAAGGTGAATATATACTTTTTCCTATTGATAGATTTTTGAGTTGCCTTAAATATTTTGTTATTGCAAATAGTATTGGCATAAATTTTCTTATTCAGGTCTTTTGGTACATGTGTGCAAGAGATTCATCAGTGTGAATGGTGAATGATATTGACAAGTCATTTGCATCTTTAGTTGTACAAGAAGACCAGATTGTTTTCCAAAGTGACTGTGCAATTTATACTTTCACCAGAATTATCTCACCAACACTTGATATTGTGAGACTCTTCAATTTTTGTCACGCTGTTTAGTGTGAAGTAATATTTCACTGGAACTCTAATTTACATCTATTTGACATGTTTATTCTAATTTTTCTTCTGTGAATTGCCTCTTAAAGTTTTTTGCCCATATTCTTTTGGGCTGTTTCAGTCAAGATGTGTGAAGGGTCTGAAGTTCTACCTCACTTGCAAGCTAATGATTTAGCCTACCATTCTGGATGCTGGCAAAAGACATGAGATTCCTGGATTAGAGACAAAGGACTTTGTTTTTTTGTACTCCATTCTAGAGAATTCCTTCCAGTCATTAATTTACTCCTCAGCTGTGTCTAATATATTATTAAACCCATCCAATAAATTTGTGTTTAAGTTATATTTTTCATTTTAGAAGTTGGGTTTCATTCTTTTCCAAACTGAGTTGGTCATTTAAAAAAATTGTGTCATGCTCATAATACAGTTTCCTATTGCTTCTTTTCTTTCCTTTTTTTCATTAAGGTATTATTGATATACACTCTTATGAAGGTTTCACATGAAAAACATTGTGGTTACTACATTCACCCATAGTGTCAAGTCCCCTTCACACCCCATTGCAGTCACTGTCCATCAGCATAGGAAGATGCCAGAGTCACTCCTTGTCTTCTCTGTGCTACACTGTCTTCCCTATGACCCATCCCACACCATGTGAGCCAATCATAAAACCCCAAAATCCCCTTCTCCCTCCCTCCCCAACTGCCCTCCCCCACCTCTTCCTTTTGGTAACCACTAGTCCCTTCTTGGAGCCTGTGAGTCTGCTTCTGTTTTCTTCCTTCAGTTTTGCTGCTTTGTTATACTCCACAAATGAGGGAAATCATTTGGTACTTATCTTTTTCTGCCTGGCTTATTTCACTGAGCATAATATCCTCTAGCTCCATCCTTGTTGTTGCAAAAAGGATTTGTTTTCTTCTTATGGCTTAATAATAGTCCATTGCATATGTACCACATATTCTTTATCTATTCATCTACACTTAGGTTGCTTCCATATCTTGGCTATTGTAAATAGTATTGTGATAAACACAGGGGTGCATATGTCTTTTTGAATCTGTGATCTTCTTTTCTTTGGGTAAATTCCTAGAAATGGAATTCGTGGGTTAAACGGTATTTCTATTTTTATTTTTTGAGGAAACTCCATATTGCTTTCCATAATGGTTGAACTAATTCACATTCCCACCAGCAGTGTAGAAGGATTTCTCTGCATCCTCGCCAGCATTTATTGTTCCTAGACTTTTGGATGTTGCCCATCCTAACTGGTGTGAGGTGACATCTCATTGTGGTTTTAATCTGCATTTCTCTGATGATTTGCAATGTGGAGCATCTTTTCATGTGCCTGTTGGCATTTGAATTTCTTCTTTGGAGAAGTGTCTATTCAGATCCTCTGCCCATTTTTAATTGGGTTTTTTGCTTTTTGTGTGTTGAGGCATGTGAGTTCTTTATATATTTTGGATGGTAACCCCTTGTCGGATATGTCATTTACAAATATATTCTCCCATACTGTAGGATGTCTTTTTGTCTCACTGATGGTGCCCTTTCCTGTATGGAAGCCTTTTATTTTTATGTAGTCCAATTTGTTCATTTTTGCTTTTGTTTCCCTTGCCTGAGGAGATGTGTTCAGGAAAAAGTTGCTCATGTTTATATTCAAGAGATTTCTGCATATGTTTTCTATTAAGAGTTTTATAGTTTTATGACTTACATTCAGGTCTTTGATCCATTTCAAGTTTACATTTGTGTATGGAGTTAGACAATAATCCAGTTTCATTTTCTTACATGTAGCTGTCCAGTTTTGCCAACACCAGCTGTTGAAGAGGCTGTCATTTCCCCATTGTCTATCCATGCCTCCTTTATCATATATTAATTGATCATATATGCTTGGGTTTCCATCTGGGCTCTCTATTTTGTTCCATTGATCTATGGGTCTTTTCTTGGGCCAGTACCAAGTTGTCTTGAGTACTGTAGCTTTGTAGTAGAGCTTGAAGTCGGGGAGTGTAATCCCCATAACTTAATTCTTCCTTCCCAGGATTGCTTTGGCTATTCAGGGTCTTTTGTGGTTCCATATGAATTTTAGAACTGTTTGTTCTAGTTTGTTGAAGAATGCTGTTAGTATTTTGATAGGGATTGCATTGACTCTGTAGATTGCTTTAGGCAGGATGGCCATTTTGACAATATTAATTCTTCCTATCCATGAGCACAGGATGTATTTCCATTTATTGGCGTCTTCTTTAATTTCTCTCATGAGTGTCTTGTAGTTTTCAGTGTACAGGTCGTTCACCTCCTTGGTTAGGTTTATTCCTAGGTTATTTTATTCTTTTGATGCAATTGTGAATGGAATTGTTTTCCTGATTTCTCTTTTGGCTGGTTCATCATTCATATATGGGAATGCAACAGATTTCTGTGTATTAATTTTGTATCCTACAACTTTGCTGAATTTAGTTATTAGTTCTAGTAGTTTTGGGGTGGATTCTTTAGGGTTTTTTAAGTACAATATAATGTCATCTGCAAACAGTGACTGTTTAACTTCTCTCTTACCAATCTGGATGCCTTTTATTTCTTTGTGTTGTCTGATTGCCCTGCCTAAGACCACCAGTACTATGTTGAATAAAAGTGGGGAGAGTGGGCATCCTTGTCTTGTTTCCTATCTTAAAGGAAATGCTTGCAGCTTTCACTGTTAAGTATGATGTTGGCTGTGGTTTGTCATATATGGACTTTATTATGTTGAGATACTTGCCCTGTATACCCACTTTGTTGAGAATTTTAGTCATGAATGGATGTTGAATTTTGTCATATGCTTTTTCAGAATCTATGGAGATGGTTTTCATTCTTCTTTTTGTTGATATGCTGTATGATGTTGATTGATTTTCGAATATTCTACCATCCTTGCATTCCTAGAATAAATCCAACTTGATCATGATGGCTGATCTTTTTTATGTATTTTTGAATTCAGTTTGCTAATATTTTGTGGAGTACTTTTGCATCTATGTTTATCAGGGATATTGGTCTGTAATTTTCTTTTTCTTTTGTGGTATTTTTGCCTATTTTTGGTATTAGAGTGATGCTGGCCTAATAAAATGAGTTTGGAAGTATGCCCTCCTCCTTTTTGGAAACTTTAAGGAGGATGGGTATTAGGTGGTCAGTAAATGTTTGATAAAATTCTGAGATGAAGCCATCTGGTCCAGGCATTTTGTTCTTCAGTAGTTTTTGATTACCAATCCAATTTCATTGCTGGTAATTGGTCTGTTCAGATTTTCTGTTTCTTCCTGGGTCAGCCTTGGAAGGTTGTATTTTTCTAGAAAGTTGTCCATTTCTTCTAGGTTATCTAATTTGTCCACATATAATTTTTCATAGTATTCTCTCATAATTCTTTGTATTTCTGTGATGTCCATAGTGATTTTTCCTTTCTCATTTCTGATTCTGTTTATATGTGTAGACTCTCTTTTTTTCTTGATAAGTCTGGCTAGAGCTTTATCTATTTTGTTTATTTTCTCAAAGAACCAGCTGTTCATTTTATTGATTCTTTCTATTGTTTTATTCTTCTCAATTTTGTTTATTTCTGCTCTTATCTTTATTATGTCCCTCCTTATACTGATTTTGGGCCTTATTTGTTCTTCTTTTTATTGTTTGATTAATTGTGATTTTTGACTGTTCATTTGGGATTGTTCTTCTTTCCTGAGGTATGCCTGTATTGCAATAAACTTCCCTCTTAGCATGGCCTTCGCTGTGTCCCACAGATTTTTGTGGTATTGAGTTATTGTTTTCATTTGTCTCCATATATTGCTTGGTCTCTGTTTTTATTTGGTTGTTGATCCATTGATTATTTTAGGAGCACGTTGTTAAGCCTCCATGTGTTTGTGGGCTTTTTTGTTTTCTTTGCAAAATTTATTTCTAGTTTCATACCTTTGTGGTCTGAGAACTTGATTGGTACAATTTCAATCCTTCTAAATTTACTGAGGCTCTTTTTGTGGCCTGATATGTGATCTATTCTTGAAAATGTTCTATGCGCCCTTGAGAAGAATGTGTATCCTGCTTTTTGGTGCAGAGTTCTGTAGATATCTGTTAGGTCCATCTATTCTAATGTGTTGTTCAGTGCCTCTGTGTCCTTATTTATTTTCTGTCTGGTTGATCTGTCTTTTGGAGTGAGTGGTGTGTTGAACTCTCCTAAAATTAATGTATTGCATTCTATTTCTCTCTTTTATTCTGTTAGTATTTGTTTCACATATGTAGGTGCTCCTGTGTTATGTGCATAGATTTTTTTTAAACTTTCAATATTTTATTCACTCTTCCAATTCATTCAAATGTTTATTAAGTATTTAATATATGTTAGGCAGTATCTTACGTACTTGGAATTTTTTTTTTGCATAGATATTTTTAATGGTTATATCCTCTTGTTGGATGGACCCCTTTATTGTTATGTAATGGTCTTCTTTGTCTCTTGTTACTTTCTGTGTTTTGAAGTCTATTTTGTCTATTACACAAGTACTACAACTGCTGATTTTTTCTCCGTATTATTTGGATGAAATATCTTTTTCCATCCCTTCACTTTTAGTCTGTGTATGTCTTTGGGTTTGAAGTGAGTCTCTTGTAGGCAGCATATAGACGGGTCTTGTTTTTTATCCATGCGGTGACTCTATGTCTTTTGTTTGGTGCTTTCAGACCATGTACATTTAAGGTGATTATTGATAGGTATGTATTTATTGCCATTGCAGGTTATAGATTCATGGTTATCAGAGGTTCAAGGGTAGCTTCTTTACTATCTGACAGTCTAACATAACTCACTTAGTATGCTATTGCAAACGCAATCTAAAGATTCTTTTTTCCCCTCCTTTTTCATTCTCCTCCATTGTTTATATATTAGGTATCATATTCTGTATTCTTTGTGTATCCCGTGACTGACCTTGTGGGTAGCTGATTTAATTTTACATTTGCTCAGTAATTAATTGCTCTACTTCCTTTACTGTGGTTTTATTTTCTCTGGTGACAGCTATTTAACCTTAGGAGCCTTTCCATCTAGAGCAGTCCCTTTAAAACACACTATAGAGATTGTTTGTGGGAGGTAAATTCCCTCAACTTTTGCTTATCTGGAAATTGTTTAATCTCTGCTTCAAATTTAAATTATAATCTTGCTGGATAGAGTATTCTTGGCTCGAGGCCCTTCTACTTCATTGTATTAAATATACCATGTCACTCCCTTCTGGCCTGTAAGGTTTTTGTTGAGAAGTCTGATGATAGCCTGATGGGTTTTCCTTTGTATATGATCTTTTTTCTCTCTCTGGCTGCTTTTAGTACTCTGTAGTGTAGTTGTCCTTGATCTTTGCCGTTTTAATTATTGTATGTCTTGTTGTTGTCTTCCTAGGGTCCCTTGTGTTGGGAGATCTGTGCACCTCCATGGCCTGAGAAACTATCTTCTTCCCCAGATTGGGACAGTTTTCAGCAGTTACCTCCTCAAAGACAGTTTATATCCCTTTTTTTCTCTCTTCTTCTTCTGGTACCCCTATAATGCATAAATTGTTCACACAGTTCTCTTAATATTCTTTCAGTACTAGAGATATTTTTTCTCTCTGTGCCTCAGCTTCTTTGTATTCCTGTTCTCTAATTTCTATTACATTTACCATCTCCCCTCCTTTATTTAATCTGCTTTTAATTCCCTCTATTGTATGTTTCTTCAGATACTGTATTTTTCAAAATTTCTATCTCTCTCTTGAATTCCTCCCTCAGGTCTTGAATATTTTTCCGTAGATCCATAAGCAGCTTTATGATTTTTAGTTTGAAATGTTTTTCAGTAAAATTCATGATTTCAGTTTCACTTGGCCCTCTTTCTGGTGTTTGTGGGATTTTGGTTTGTACCAGATTCTTTTGACATTTCATATTTGTAATAATAACTTTGTGTAGGCGGTGCTCTCTATTGCCCAGAAGCTCTACTCTCTGGAGCTGCTCAGCCCCTGGACCTATGGCAGGCGTCACAGGTGAGCGGCGCTTGTGCCTGTTGGGAGGAAAGACCTCTTTCCTGCTTCCCGGCTGCAGTGCCTGCCTCCGCCGCCAGGGCCTTTGGGCTGAGCTCTCTGTGCTTTGCACTTGCAGCTGCTGTAGGTGGGACCACTCTCTAGCTGGCCTGGTGCAATCGCAGGGGCGGCCAGTTTATGACCTGCTGCTGGCTGGGAGGAAGGCTCACCAGGCTGCATACCCCAGTGAGGGGGATGGAGCACCTGAAGCTCCTGAAAGTTCCCAATCTGCTGAGCAGAGTGTGTCCAGACAATTTTGTCCACCCGTCCTTTCTCCTGATCAGCAAGCTCTGTGCAATCCTTGCCCCTTTAGCAGCCCTCACGCTGTTGGGAAGTCTCTCAGTGTGCCCACCTTTGTTTTGTCCCACACTGGCCAGTTGAGTGTACCTGTTCTCTGCCAGCAGCTGGAATCTCCATCTCTCCTACTATTCCTCCTGTCTTAGCTTTCCAACCCCACTAATCTCCAGAGCACCATGTAATGTAGGTCCGTGCTCCCACAGCAGATCTCCAGGGCTGGGTGTTCAGCAGTCCTCGGCCTCCACACCCTCACCTCTCCGTTTCTCTTCCTCCCAGTGGTTAGCTGGGTTTGGGGAAGGGCTTGGGTCCTGCTGGATAGAGGCTTTGGTACTTTACCCTTTTCTGTGAGTCTGTTCTTTTTCCCAGATGTAAGTAATCTGTAACAGCCTTGTTTCCTGTTGCTCTTTCAAGATTAGATGTATTTGCTATATTTTCATATTATATGTATTTTTGGCAGAAGGTTTATATCTCATCTCTCATGCTGCTATCTTTAAGCCAATCCTCTCCTTCTTTTCTTTTTTAACATATTAAATGCCCTTAACTATATCTCTATACTGATATTTTCCATAGCTGATATCTTAACAGGTTGCAGTTTTCTATGCTTCTGCTGACTGTTGCTCATGGTGTTTCATTTATCATTTGTTCTGTGATTTGTTTAAGTGTGTTTATATTTCTTAAAACTATGTAATGGGAATTCATGAGGCCCAGATTAAGGGTGGGTTCCTCCAAGGGCGACATGCATTTATATCTACCAGATGTCTTGGAGCACCGCTCAGCTTTTGACCATTTTCTATTATTGGCCTGAGTGTTTTTGACTCACTCAAAAAGTATGATTTTAGGTTATAAACCTGCCTAAGGGCAAGCTTAGTGTTACAAATTCTAATGGGAGATTTTCCCATACATTCAAGACTTGTAATTTTCCTTGTAGGTCAGAAGGGTAGGATTGGGACGTTGTGGTGGGTTTTTTCTAGTTCACCATTACACTGAGGATATGATCTTCATAGACCCCAGAGACCCAGCTTTACCAGCAGCAGTATTCATTGCTAGAGTGCCATGGTAGAAATGCCTTGGGTTTTGTCTCCTGTGTGCTGTGCCCCAAGAGCATTTAAATGGAAACTCAAAGTCATGGCCTTGTAAATACTTTGGAGGTGAATATCTTCAGTGCTCATTGACTCTCTAGGTGCCCACGTCCACTGGGCTTTTGGCTCGTGAGTGTTGCTTGCTTTTCCTCTTCTATTATAATGATTATTTTATTTTTATCCAACACTTCAAATGTTTTCAGCAGAGAGTGGGTCTGGGGATCTCATTTACTGTATTGCCAGAAATGAACCTCATCTTCTTCTATTTTCAAAGGCATTTGGAGTTCAACGTGTACCATTCTCCTTGGTGTACCAGAAAGAGTCGGGGTCAGAACTCACCTTGTCTGCTTTGGGTTTTCCTTCTTTTGGTTAATCTCCTCAAAGGGGACTTGGCCTCTTCCAAAAAGTCTTAAAATCTTCTAAAAGTTAGCAGAAATGAAAATCTCTACCTTCTCTCAAACTGTCTCTGGTAAGTACCCTGAGAATACCATGGTTTGCCAGTTTTTGTTGAGTTTTCATTTTCTTGAGCTCAAAGTTGCTCTAAAAATATCTTACAACCTTTAGTGCTATTGTGCAAAATAGATACTGTCACCTACAAAAACTTAAAGTTTAAAACGTACTCGGAATTCACTAGGTAAAATAAAATGTGTACCTAGCCACAGGTCCCTTAAGTAATGAATACACATGAAAAAGAGTGTAGAAATTGTGTGTGTGTGTATTTGAAAGTAGTAGTTTTTTAACCATCAGTGTCTTCTAAAGACTGTAATTTACCAGTTCTTTTTGAATATATGCTGTTTAAGGGCTTGGGCACTGAAGTAAGTTAACGGGTAATTCCTCAGAGGAATTCATGAAGATGAGTCTAATTTTCTTAAATATTTAGTAGAAGGCATCTTACCATGTCTGCTAAATATCATCTTCTAATATCACCAGAAAGTGGCTCAGTTGCCCTTCTCTGTTGAAGGGCATATGGTCCTATAATAGTGGTGGGACATAGAAGGGTAACCATCACCTTAATAGCTCTAGTCTAAGTTTTCTTACACTGCATTTCATGTATCTTTAGTTTTCTGTTTGCTGACATATTACGAGGTATCTCTTGACAAAGGAAGCTATTTTCAAACAAGGTTGGGTACACTGCACACACCCAGCTGCTCAAGAATGCCACCTGGGGAGCACTTAGGGGCAGCTATTCTTTAGGACAGGTGACCCAGAAGAGGCAACTTAAAAACTATACTCACATAGAACTTTACATGAGATTCAGAAGACAGACATTGACTTTTGTTAAAAAGTAGGTGGGATGCTGCTGATGGAGAATGTGTACCCCACCCTCAGCTGCCTCCTGGCCCTGGCACTGGCATTCCTCTGCTGGAAGACTCAGCATCCCTTTCCCTGTTGAATATCCTGAGAGTCAGAAAGCCTACTCAATTGTGTTTAATGTGACAGTCTCCATACCTCTCTAACCATTTTTGTCAAAGCAGGAATCCTTTTTGTTTTTAGAAAAAGACCCATTAGCCACTTGCAGACATGGCTATTTCATGAGCTCAGTTTGGGAGGAGCCATTGTTCTAACTGATGCTCTTGTTTTCAGTCTTTTCATGTTGCCTGGAATTACAAATTGGGAGGACATTCAAACTGGGTTTTCTGGGACGTATACACTGCTGGTGAATCCCGGTGTGGGAAGGAAACTCACTGTGCCTAAGGCAATGTGCCTGCTCTGCCTAGGAACTTTCACACATGCCCTTCCTTAAGCCAGACATGGGCCATCCATTCTAGGTTTTGTTTGGTCTTTCTCTCCAAGTACCCTTTTCTAGCCTGACTTTGTCTGCTTTCGATGCATATCCTGACACCTTCGCCAGTGCTCTGCGTTTCCAGAGTCCATTGTGTCTGATTTACTTAATTAGCAAGTGTGTGTCTGTTCTCTGAACCTCCTAAATGGACCTGTTCTATGTCTTAACTATGAATATTTGTTTGGAAAAGTCTAAGATTAATTATCTTTTTGTTCAGCATATTTACATGATTAAACACATTGTGACTTGACACAGGTATAAAAATTGTTTTTGTTTTTGGAATTTTTGTAAGAAACTCACGCTGTTTTCAAGTTTTTTTAAATAATATTTTATCGTGTTATCTTAAATACATAAAGTATACATATGTATTAAAGACACTTATCAGGTGTTTAAAGTTCAGAAAGCATGTACTCTAGATCCACTGCTTAGATAAATTTCTTAAAATCAACAAAGCAGGACTCAAGGTTTAATTAGGAAACATTTTTTTTTTGGCATCATTAATCTACAATTTTATGTGCAACATTATGGTTACTAGACTCCCCACATCATCAAATACCGCCCCACATACCCCATTACAATCACTATCCATCAGCGTAGTGAGATGCTATAGAATCACTACTTGTCTTCTCTGAGTTGTATAGCCCTCCCCATGCCCCCCCAACATTACATCTGCTAATCGTAATGCCCCCTTTTCCCCATTATCCCTCCCTTCCGACCCATCCTCCCCAGTCCCTTTCCCTTTGGCAACTGTTAGTCCATTCTTGGGTTCTGTGAGTCTGCTGCTGCTTTGTTCTTTCAGTTTTTTTCTTTGTTCTTATACTCCACATATGAGTGAAATCATTTGATACTTGTCTTTTTCGGCTTGGCTTATTTCACTGAGCATAATACCCTCTAACTCCATCCATGTTGTTGCAAATGGTAGGATGTGCTTTCTTCTTATGGCTGAATAATATTGCATTGTGTATATGTACCGCATCTTCTTTATCCATTCATCTACTGATGGACACTTAGGTTGCTTCCATTTCTTGGTTATTTTGTAAATAGTGCTGCGATAAACATAGGGGTGCATATGTCTTTTTCAAACTGGGCTGCTGCATTCTTAGGGTAAATTCCTCGGAGTGGGATTCCTGGGTCAAATGGTATTTTTATTTTGAGTTTTTTGAGGAACTTCCATATTGCTTTCCACAATGGTTGAACTAAATTGCTTTCCCACCAGCAGTGTAGGAGGGTTCCCCTTTCTCCACATCCTTGCCAACATTTGTGATTATTTGTGTTTTGGATGTTAACCATTCTAACTGGTGTGAGGTGATATCTCATTGTGGTTTTAATTTGCGTTTCTCTGATCATTAGCAATATGGAGCTTCTTTTCATGTGCCTGTTGACCATCAGAATTTCTTATTTGGAGAAGTGTCTATTCAGCTCCTCTGCCCATTTTTTAATTTGATTATTTGCTTTCTGTTTGTTGAGGTGTGTAAGCTCTTTATATATTTTGGATATCAACCCATTATCGGATATGTCATTTAGGAATATATTCTCCCATACTGTAGGATGTCTTTTTGTTCTACTGATGGTATCCTTTGGTGTACAGAAGCTTTTCAGCTTGATATAGTCCCACTTGTTCATTTTTGCTTTTGTTTCCCTTGCCCGGGGAGATATGTTCATAAAGAAGTGCTCATGTTTATGTCCAAGAGATTTTTGCCTGTGTTTTTTCTAAGAGTTTTATGGTTTCATGACTTACACTCAAGTCTTCGATCCATTTTGAGTTTACTTTTGTGTATGGGGTTAGACAGTAATCCAGTTTCATTCTCTTACATGTAGCTGTCCAGTTTTGCCAACACTAGCTGCTGAAGAGGCTGTCATCTCCCCATTGTATATCCAAGGCTCCTTTATCATATATTAATTGACTGTATATGTTTGGGTTAATGTCTGGACTCTATTCTGTTCTACTGGTCTGTGGGTCTGTTCTTGTGCCAATACCAAGTTGTCTTCATTACTGTGGCTTTGTAATAGAGCTTGAAGTCAGGGAGCATAATTCCCCCTGTTTTATTGTTCCTTCTCAGGATTGCTTTGGCTATTCGGGGTCTTTTGTGGTTCCATATGAATTTTAGAACTATTTGTTCCAGTTCCTTGAAGAATGCTGTTGGAATTTTGTTAGGGATTGCATTGAATCTGTAGATTGCTTTAGGTAGGATAGCCATTTTGACAATATTTATTCTTCCTAGCCAAGAGCATGGGATGAATTTCCATTTGTTAGTGTCCTATTTAATTTCTCTTAGGAGTGTCTTGTAGTTTTCAGAGTATAGGTCTTTCACTTCCTTGCTTAGGTTTATTCCTAGGTATTTTATTCTTTTTGATGCAATTGTGAATGGAATTGTTTTTCTGATTTGTCTTTCTGTTAGCTCATCGTTAGTGTATAGGAATGCAACAGATTTCTGTGTATTAATTTTGTATCCTGCAACTTTGCTGAATTCAGATATTAGTTCTAGTAGTTTTGGAGTGGAGTCTTTAGGGTTTTTTATGTACAGTATCATGTCATCTGCAAATAGTGATAATTTGACTTCTTCCATACCAATCTGGATACCTTGTATTTCTTTGTTTTGTATGATTGCCATGGCTAGGACCTCCAGTACTATGTTGAATAACAGTGGGGAGAGTGGACATCCCTGTCTTGTTCCTGATCTTAGGTGAAAAGCTTTCAACTTCTCGCTGTTAAGTATGATGTTGGCTGTCAGTTTGTCATATATGGCCTTTATTATGTTTAGGTACTTGCACTCTATAAGCATTTTATTAAGATTTTTTATCATGAATGGATGTTGAATTTTGTCAAATGCTTTTTCAGCATCTATGGAGATGGTCATGTAGTTTTTGTCCTTCTTTTTGTTGATGTGGTGGATGATTTTGATGGATTTTCGAATGTTGTAGCATCCTTGCATCCCTGGGATGAATCCCACTTGATCATGGTGTATGATCCTCTTGATGTATTTTTGAATTCGGTTTGCTAATATTTTGTTGGGTATTTTTGCATCTATGTTCATCAGGGATATTGGTCTGTAATTTTCTTTTTTAGTGAGGTCCTTGCCCGGTTTTGGTATTAGAGTGATGCTGGCTTCATAGAATGAGTTTGGAATATTCTCTCCTCTTCTATTTTTTGGAAAACTTTATTGAGAATGGGTATTATGTCTTCTCTATATGTCTGATCAAATTCAGCGGTGAATCTATTTGGCCCAGGGGTTTTGTTCTTGGGTAGTTTTTTGATTACTGATTCAATTTCGTTGCTGGTAATTGGTCTGTTTAGATTTTCTGCTTCTTCTTTGGTCAGTCTTGGAAGGTTGTATTTTTCTAAGAAGTTGTTCATTTCTTCTTGGTTTTCCAGCTTGTTAGCATATAGATTTTTATAGTATTCTCTAATAATTCTTTGTATTTCTGGGTGTCCATCGTTATTTTTTCTTTCTCATTTCTGATTCTGTTTATGTGTATATATTCCCTTTTTTCTTAATAAGTCTGGCTAGGGGTTTATCTATTTTCTTCATTTTTTCCAAGAACCAACTCTTGGTTTCATTGATTTTTTCTATTGTTTTATTCTTCTCAATTTCATTTATTTCTTCTCTGATCTTTTTTATATCCCTCCTTCTGGTGACTCTGGACCTCATTTGTTCTTCTTTCTCCAATTTCAATAATTGTGACTTCAGACTATTCATTTGTGATTGTTCTTCCTTATTTAAATAGGCCTGAATTGTAATATACTTTCCTCTTAGAACTGCCTTTGCTATGTCCCACAGATGTTGGGGGTTTGTATTGTTGTTGTCATTTGTCTTCATATATTGCTTGATCACTGTTTTAATTTGGTCGTTGATCCATTGATTATTTAGGAGCATGTTGTTAGGCCTCCATGCGTTTGTGAGCCTTTTTGTTTTCTTTGTACAATTTTTTTCTTGTTTTATAGCTTTGTGATCTGAGAAGTTGGTTGGTAGAATTACAGTATTTTTATATTTACTGAAGTTCTTTTTATGGCCTAGTATGTTGTCTATTGTGGAAAATGTTCCATGTGCACTTGAGAAGAATGTGTATCCTGCTGCTTTTGGGTGTAGTGTTCTGTAGATGTCTGTTAGGCCCATCTGTTGTAGTGTGTTGTTCAGTGCCTCTGTGTCTTTACTTATTTTTTGTCTGGTTGATCTGTCCTTTGCTGTGAGTGGTGTGTTGAAGTCTCCTAAAATGAATACATTGTTATCTATTTCCTCCTTTAATTCTGTTAGTATTTGTTTCACATATGGTGGTGCTCCTCTGTTGGGTGCATGTATATTTATAATGGTTATATCCTCTTGTTGGACTGACCCCTTTATCATTATGTAATGTCCTTCTTTATCTCTTCCTACTTTATTCCTTTTGAAGTCTATTTTGTCTGATACAAGTACTGCAATACCTGCTTTTTTCTCCCTGTTGTTTGCATGAAATATCTTTTTCCATCCCTTCACTTTTAGTCTGTGTATATGTTTGGGTTTGAGGTGAGTCTCTTGTAAGCAGCATATAGATGGGTCTTGCTTTTTTATCCACTCTGTTACTCTGTGTCTTTTGATTGGTGCATTCAGTCCATTTACATTTAGGGTGATTATCGATAGATATGTACTTATTGCCATTGCTGGCTTTGGATTCGTGGTTACCAAAGGTTCAAGGGTAGCTTCTTTACTATTTAACCTTCTAACCTTATGCTCTTATTTAGCTATTATAAACACTGTCTGATGATTCTTTATTTTTGTCTCTACTTATTCTTCCTCCTTCATTCTTAATATGTTTGGTGTTTTTTTTTTCTGTAATGTTTTGTGTTTCCTTTGACTGTTTTTATGGAAAGTTGATTTTATTTTTTGCCTGACCTAGATTTAGCCTTAGGAGGGCTTCCCTCTAGAGCCGTCCGTTTAAGATATCCTGTAGTGGTGGTTTATGAGAGGCAAGTTCCGTCAACTTTTGCTTGTCTGAGAATTGTTTAATCCCTCCCTCAAACTTAAATAATAATCGTGCTGGATACAATATTCTTGGTTCGAGGGCCTTCTGTTTCATTACGTTAAATATATCATGCCATTGTCTTCTGGCCTGTAAGGTTTCTGTTGAGAAGTCTGATGACAGTCTGATGGGTTTTCCTTTGTAGGTGATCTTTTTTCTCTCTCTGGCTGCCTTTAATACTCTGTCCTTATCTTTGACCTTTGCCATCTGCATTATTATGTGTCTTGGTGTTGTCTTCCTTGAGTCCCTTGTGTTGGGAGATCTGTGCGCTTCCAATGGTCTGAGAAAGAATTTCCTTCCCCAGCTTGGGGAAGTTTTTGGCAATTATTTCTTCAAAGACACTTTCTATCCCTTTTCCTCTCTCTTCTTCGGGTGCCCCTATAATGTGAATATTGTTCCATTTGAATTGGTCACACAGTTCTCTTAATATTCTTTCATTCCTAGAAATCCTTTTATCTCTCTCTGCCTCAGCTTCTCTGTACTCCTGTTCTCTGATTTCTATTCCATTAACAGTCTCTTGCACCTCATCCAATCTGCTCTTAAGCTCGTCAATCTATTGTTTCATTTCTGTAATGTCCCTCCTGACTTTATCCCTTAGCTCTTGCATATTTGTCTGTAGGTCCATCAGCATGGTTATGACTTTTTTTCTGAATTCTTTTTCAGGAAGACTGTTTAAATCTATCCCACCAGGTCCTCTGTGTGGGGTTGTCTGGGTGATTTTTGAGTGTGCCAGTTTCTTCTGTCTTTTCATGGTGATAGAAGTGGTCGCAGGCAGGTGACACGTGTGTCAGCTGGGAGAACAAAGTCCCTTTTTGCTTGCTGTTCTCCTTGCTCTTCTCCACAGCCTGTGCTGGTTACACACACCAGGAGGCGGCTCTGAGATAATCCCCTGAGCTGTCCTTGGTAGCATCACCCTCAGGCTATCCTGGAGTACTATGGGGGAGTGGCAACCAAGCCGGGTGGGTTCTGCTGCAAGGACACGCCCTATCACGCCTTCCGGACTTTGCTCTCGCTTCTGCAGCCTGTGCTGGTTACCTGCACACCAGGAGGCAGTCTTTGGGATAATCCCCTGAGCTGTCATTGGCTGGGTCACCCCCAGGCTAGCCTAGATCACTGCGGGTGCGTTCTACTACAAGGATGGGCCCTTTTGTGCCTTCAGGACCTTGATCTGGCTTCCACAGCCTGTGCTGGTTACCCTCACACCCGGAGGCAGTCTCTGGGATAATCCCCTGAGCTGCCATGGGCGGGGCCACCCTCAGGCTAGCCTAGAGCACTGTGGGGGCATGGAAACCATGCCTTGTGCCTTCTACTGCAAAGATAGGCCCCTTCTCGCCTTTTGGACCTTGCTCTGGCTTCCGCTGTCGTTCCAGGTTAGCTGTGTGCTGGGAGGAGTCTCTGTGTGGTTGCCTTGGGCAGGGCCACTCTCCGGCTGCTCCGCAGCAGTGGCAGTTTAGCCGGCACCCGCAGGGGGGAAACGAATGGCAGGCTGCTTATCGCCGTGAGGCGCTTTGGGGCTGCTTTACCTGGCAGGGGGTCAGAAGGCCCAAAATTCTTCGAGATTCAAAGTCTGCTGGGCTGAGTGTGCTGGGGCGATTTTGTCCAGCTGTTGGGCCCTTGTCCCTTTAAGACTTTTAGAAAGCACCCACTCTTTTTTGTCCCAGGGGAGCCTGCTGTGGGACCCGCTTGCAGTCTCCCCGATCCTGCCCTTCCGTTTCTCTAATCTGCAGTACACCATGCGATGTGTGTCTGTGCTCCCGGCGCAGATCACCAGGGCTGGTTATTTAGCAGTCCTGTGCTTCCACTCCCTCCCCACTCTGATTCTTTTTCTCCTGCTGGTGAGCTGGGGTTGGGGAGTGCTTGGGTCCCGCCGGGTCACGGCTTCGTATCTTAGCCTTTTTGTGAGGTGCTGAGTTCTTGCAGATGTAGCTGTAGCCTGGCTGTTGTCCTGTATCTTCTGGTCTCTCTTTTAGGAGTAGTTGTATTTGTTGTATTTTCAAGAATCTATATGGTTTTGGGAGGAGATTTCTGCTGCCCTGCTCATGCTGCCATCTTGAGCTCTTCTCCCATTTTTTGTTTTAATTAGGAAAACGTTGTCTTCTGTGGGGGATCTTCACTCTTCCTGGTTAAATCTTTGGCATTTCCCTGACTCTTCATTTTTAGGCAATAACTGAGGTTACAGTCATGACTGAGTAGTTAAAAACTGTAACTTCTCTCCTTCCTGTGCCCCCCGGCCCATATCTGTGGGTGGGAGTCGAGGAAGTAGAGTATGACCGTCTGTCCTTCCACCCTTCTTCCTTCAGCATTGCAACCAGGATCAAATCTTACAAGGAGACAGGGAAGTAGACATGGTGCTCCTGCCTGGCAAGGTCATAGGATGGTTTGCACTACTCAGGTTTCCATGTGTTTATAACTGTCTTTTTTTGGTACTTTCATGGTATGTGACGCAGAATTCTGAGATGATCCCCAACATTCCTGCTCCCCAGTGTACACACCCTAGATAACCCTCTCCTCGGAGTATGCGTGGGAGCTGTGACTGATAGGGCAGCCACTCCCATGATTAGGTTAAGTTTTGTGGAAGTGGTAGAGGGATTTGGCAGATGTAATTAAGGTCCCCAGTCATCCTGAGTGGGCCTCATCTAACCAGGTAAGTCAAAAGCAGCGGCTAATGCCCTCCTTCTGGCCTTAAAGAAGTGTCCTGCTGAGAAGAGTGGGCCACGCTGAAGGAAATGTGGACCTCACTTCTACAACAGCTAGGAACTGACCTATGCCACCAACATGGATGAATATGGAAGAGGATCTTGAGCTCCAGAGGAGAGCTCGGCCTCATGAGACCTTAAGCAGAGAGCCCGGCCACACCACACTGGACGTCCCTTGATGTATGTGATGCATTCTCTTTGCTGACCACCCTCTCCTATTTGGATGACCCCTGCATACAGGGAGTTGGGATCCTTTTGCTTTTAAAGTTGCACTGTTTGGGGAGGATTTGAACCAGTTTCAGTGGGCTCTCCTTCATCCCTACCTTTTGCTGTGCCAGCCTCTAGGAAACCTCTCAGCCCCATCCCATGCAGCAGAAGCAGCTACCTTCCTTCACTGCCTGCAAAGCAGCCAGTCAGCCCCTCTCCTTGGTCTCTAGATTTCTCTGGTAGGAATCAGCCAGCAGTCAGCTGAGCCTCTCTGACTTGTCTGAAGCTTTTTGGATAGTCTATGAACCTCTCTGTGCTTTGGCCTTAGGTTAAGGAGGGAGCCTGCTTACCTGCTTCCCCTACGCCCTGGCCAGGGAGGTACATAGCACAGACTCACTAGAGAAGGCTCTCACCACCGATTTCTCTCCAGCTCCCAGGCCCCTGGGTCAGTCTGGATCAGGGGCTCCCTCCTCTTCCCCTGGGGGCTGGGAGTGAGCCTCAGAGTGCCAGAGAAAGCCCCTTTTCCATTGTTGCCACCGCCCTTCTGTGCTTCACTGTGGTAAGCATTGAAGGGCCTGTAATTTTCTTGGGCAGCTTGTTTATTTTTATTTTATGCTTTTCCTTTTTGCACTTGATCCGGTACCTTTGCTTTGACATACTATATTTACTGTGTCTTGATGCTTCATTCAAAACTTCCAATTTCACAGCCCATCATTACCTGTTTAATTTTTCTCCTAAAGAAAACTAATATAGTTTCTTTATGTTAAAAAAAAATGTAGTTAAATAGAAGTATATCTTTTAATCTGGGGTTTTTAGGGGGAAAAAAAGCAAGCAGAGTGATTACTTTGTTGTCTGACAATAAAGTTTCCTAACTTTCCTGGTCATTTTATTACTAGAAAGGAAAGTTACTATAGTATGGGTTGACAATTACCCCAGTAGTACTGTGACAAATGACTCCAAAAACAATAGCTTAAAACAGTAACCATGTTTTACTGCTCACTAACCCCTCACTCTCCCCCAGGCCCCCTACACACTCTTTACTCTAAAACCTGCTTATTCCAGCAAAAGCCTTGAGATAATCAGATCACATGGGATGAACTACACATATTACAGCTTCCAGAAAAGTAGATGTTGTTTGATCTTAAAAAGAATTAAAATGCCAGTTAAGTCGGCTTGTGTCACCATCCATCCCACCCCTTTCTATATGAAGGCCGCCCTTGTTTAAAGCTACCTGTCCTCGCTGTGCCCGAGTGTTGGAGAAGCTTGATTGCAGTCCCTGTGCTTGATTTGTGAGTCTGTGTGCTTTGCATGGGTGCATGCTCACCAGCAGGCCTAGGCGCACTTGTGTGCGGACGCCAGTCAGGTACACTGAACGCTGGGAAAGCTGATGGTGGGGACAGAGTGGTTTAGGAGTTGACCTGCATTTTGAGTCCTGGCTTACTATTTATTTATATATTACATATTTATTATATATAATATATAAACAAAATAATCTTATTGCATTATTTTTTGTGTGTGACTTTTAGCAAATCACTTAACATCCAAAGTTTTCATGTTCCCACCTGTACAATAGAGATACCGACAACAACTGTTTGTTTTGCAGTAAGAGAGGAGAGTGTAGCAAGGCACCTGGCATGTAATAAGTGTTCAGTGAGCATTAGTTCCCATGCCTTTGAGTTGTTCATTCAAATCTTAAATTTAAACATTTTAAAGCCGGCCTTTCCAACCAGAGAGCACCTGTAGATCCTGGTAAGCCTGGACAGCTGGAGCACTGAACCACTCCGGATCCCCAGGGAGACATGGGTATTCCTGTACACTTGATGGGATGAGCAGGAATTTTACCAACACTGTTGAAAGTTAATGGGCGTGCTTCAGGGGGCAGGGATGCCATCTGGGGCCTACCTGGTGTCTGAGAGGGTCTTTGAGTCTGGTGGGTGGCCCACCTATAAGAGGCTCTGAAAAAGAAACTCAAGTAGGAACCACTCCAGGTCTGGGGCTCATCCGCAGCAAAGGGCACCAGGCATGCTGAGCTGGGCCCGGCCATGGTGCCTGAGACCTTGGAGCAGAGTCGGAGGCCTAGCACAGGGTGGGGAATAGAACTCCCGCTTAACTAGGGCCAGGTCCCAGGGAGAATGGTGCCTGGTAAGTGAAAACCTGAAAATCTGTTTTACCCAACTGTGTAAAACTTACTGTAACCACTCTAAAGGAGTGTAACAAAAAGGAGAAACTGCTTTTCTCCCTTCCTGCACCCTGGGTCATTAGGAGTTTGGGCTCTAGGAGGATTGTAGGGCCCTGGGGACAGGACAGCAGAGCCCAGTGGCCACCAGAACTTGGCAGAAATTCTCAAGATAGTGTCTTTGGAGGGACAGGAGGTCTTGTGTCAGCAGGAGGGGAACACAGATCCCTGGAAATTGCTATTAATGTGACTTCATTTGATACTACTGGGTGCTCTCAAATATTTTGGGATGCTTCCTGGGGACAGTCCCCATGTGATCACAAAGGTCATTCTGTGCTGTTATGGCCACTCACTGGGACACCCTGGGTCCTGGGCCCAGGCTCAGAAGCCTCACACCACCACACCCTGCCATGCGCCTGAGCTGGAGCCCTTTCTGGGAGACTTCTTTACCCAGACATGGTGCCACCTCCACTCACCCACACTGGCATGGCCCAGTAAGGGAAGGCTGAGTCTCTTACCAGCGGGGGTGGTGACTGCCCGGGTGTGTGCTGGGTGCCTCAGCAGCCCCTCCCTCCCCTGTTCAGCGCTGGTCTCTAACGGATAACTTGCCCTTCCTATGTGTGTGGGTTTTCTCTGTGCCTGCAAACTGAGAGCAGCTTTTTTCATTTCAGAACATTTTTAAAGTATTAAATATGCTTTAAGTCTTGTGGACTCTATTTCAATTTGGGAATATTTTTTTATTTTGGGGAGGGGCTAGGCTGACTTCCTGTGGGGCTTTTTATGGTACTATTATCAGCAAACATTCCCATCGGAAGTGTGTGAAGTACGCTGTCCGGGCCTGTTCCTTTCCCTCCCAGTTCAGAGGGGCAGCGACCCTGGAGCCTTCAGGATTTCTGTAGCAGCTGTTAGGCCCCTTCTTGTCAACGAGCCTATGGGGACTCCTTGATCTACATGTGGTGGGGAAAGCATCAGCCCCAGATCAGCTGAGACAGATTGTGTTAGAAGGGATTTTCATAATGTTGGAAAACATATTATGCACTCAGAACAGGATGGTGTGTGTGAGCAGAAGAAAGGAGACATCTGTAGGAGTCAGGGGACAAAGCTAGCTGCAACGATAAGGCCGCAAGTACACAAGCAGAAAATAAGCTCTCACACATTCTTTGTATCCTGAGATCACTTGTAATCGATCCATCCTTTTAAAATAACAGACAAAATTTTCTCAGTTGTCTTGAGCATTACTCACCATATCTCTCTTACTCTTTTTTTCCTTTGGTGTTATTTCATCTCA
This sequence comes from Phataginus tricuspis, assembly GCA_029783875.1. NCBI lineage: Eukaryota > Metazoa > Chordata > Mammalia > Pholidota > Manidae > Phataginus > Phataginus tricuspis. The sequence continues at coordinate 11,611,380 of JAQQAC010015530.1, read as the reverse complement.
GTCAGGCAAAAACAAAATGTAAATTCCATGATGATATGTAGTGTACAAAGTACTTTACATATAGTATCTTTTCATCTTTACCAAATGCTTGAAGTTGCTTTTCTCATTTACATCTGAGTGAACCGAAACTCAGGTAAGAGGCTTGCTTAGGAACTACAGCCAGTAGGCGGCAGACACAGCTGGAGCTAAGGCCCGGGTCCTGCTCCAAGGTTCTTCCTCCCGACTCCTGCCCCCTTCACTCTCCCTCCCTCCTTTCCTTCTCTGAGTGGTCTCACAGTCTCTGTGTTTGTTACATTACCATCTGTCTCATGGAAGATTATCTGGGTGGGTGTTTACAGTGTATGTTGCTGTCATTTGTGTCGTGTAATGAAAAGCGGCTCTGTAGTTTGCAGTGGCCCTTGGCAAAGAGAGGCAAGTCTGCAGGTAATGCTGAGTGGGTTTGGACTTTTCAGCAGAACATGGAAAACTTTGGCCTTCATGAACTGATGCAAGTTCCTTTTGTAAGACACCATTAAGTTTGATGGTTCTGACCTTAACTCAGCTCGACAGAGAAGGCTCTGAGGCAGGGAAGCCAAATAAATGAATTAAAAAATGCCAGTTCTACAGACAGTTCATGACAACCATTACTGATCAGCCTCAAAAAGCAGTGCACAGGGGGTGGCTTAACATGGCTGACAAGGTTGTCATTGAATGAGATGTGTATGTGTTCCGTGCCTTTATGTGCAGACGGGCCTGCAGGCTGAGGCATAGGTTCATGTGGCCTTCTGGCAAGCTTGCCTTTGGGAGATCAGGCCAGTCACAGAACTGGGCCGCATACTGAGGGTGGCTGCTACCTTGAAAGGACCCCATTCTTCTTCCCACCTTTTCTTAACCCTGTTTCAAAGACCTACTTCCGGGTTGACCAAATGTGAGCCTTTCTCCCACATGCAGTCCCTCTCCCAGTGACCTTTCAGGCTTCTGACCTTATTTCCGGCCACCACTCTCTCCAAGGGAATTTGGTGACTTGGCTGCATGCATGGCTGCAATGAAAGAGGCAGAAAAGGGGGAGAGGGAAGCAGCACAGGAGCACAAAGCGGGGACGTAGAACAGTGAAGAAGCCTGGCCTGGGTTACACTGGGGCATCAGAAGAGCGGGACAGACCCGCACGGGGCCTGTCTGAGTCCAGGAGGGCCTTTCCCAAGGCACGAGTCAGGTCTGGGGCTGGAGCACGTGGCCCGGCCCTCCTGCAACGCAGCCTGCCTCTCTGCTGTGGGCACCAGCGCCCTGCAGCGTGCCTTCTGCTTTGTTTTGGTTTCATATCCTCTACCAGCTGCCTCCCCTCTCTGCTAGCTCAGGTGGCACAGTAGGCTGGTACCAGCCTCCCAACTTCCTACTGCCGGCCTGTCGTCCTTTCTAGGCCCAGAATGCAGCTTCCACACCTGGCCTGTTCACTTACGGACTGATGCTCTGCCTTGAACAACTACCTGGGCTGCCCCACAGTAGCCTGAGAGCACGTGCTCTCCCCCACCCCACGCCTGAAAGTACGTGTGCGACGACACAAACTAACAACAGCCAACGCCTGTTGGGCACCTGCCACATGCCAGGCACTGAGCTAAATGTGCTTCACCTTTATTACCCAGTTTAATCCTCAAAATAGCACCGAGTCAGGTACTATTATTATTGCCTTTTTAAAAATCTTTCTTTCAAAGAGGTTAACATAATTCACCCAAGTCCGCACAGCTAGTTTATGCCATATTCAAAAGACTAGTTTGCTTGGTACTGGCTCTGGTTGTTGAATCTGATTCTTCAGTGAAGCATGAGGCTGCATTCGGGCACCCAGCCAGTGCATGGGTTCAAACACGTCCCCACCTTTAACATACATGAGTCCTGGGGGGGTTATGGATATGCAGATTCCGATTTCGAGGTCAGGTTGTAGCTTGAAATTGTGCCTTTGTAAACAAACTTCCAAGTGACATGCCTGCTGCTGGTCTGTGACCATAGTTCTTGGAGTACTGGGCCCTGGATTCCAGGAGGGCAAAGGAGACCTGGGACCCAGCTGAGGTCGGGTCGAAGGGAAATTGGCATAGCATGGGCTACTTGAAACCCTTGCTTGGAAAATATAGAAATGAAAGATGTTTAAGAACTGGGTCAAAGACTGTGTGGACTGATTCTGGCTCTGTGTGGACGAGGGCTTTCTCCTACCTTCTCCTTCCAGGTACCCTGCATGGGTCAACTGCCCAGTATACAGCAGTGGTAGCTTTTCAGGAAGAACTAGCTGCTGGAAAAGGCTTCAAGGATTTCTGATTTATTTCTCCCTGTTCCAAATAGAATGGCAACCCAGAAAGGCATTCTGAGGAAGGCTTTTGATAAGGGTGGTGATTACTGCAAGCTACCTGGAATGCCAGCTCCTTTTAAAAGGAGGTCATTCACACGTGGCAGATGATATGATGCATATTGAGACTTTGGCTACCTCCAAGGTAGGCTGTAGCTGTGCAGGACTTTTAGAAGGCCCTGTAGGCGGCTGGGCTGCTGCAGAGTTCAGAGCATGAGGCACAAGTAAACAATCCATGCTTTTATGGTGGAATCTGTCGGGTTGTTTTGTGAAGTATGTTTTTCATATTCAGAGCAGACATGCCACGCAACAGGAGTGAGCTGCCGGCCATCCAATGTGAAAGAACACTGAGAAGAAAATTAATCCTCACATCAATAGATAGCCTTTCTTTGAATATTGGCAGGGCATTTGAATATACGTATGCACAAAAGACAGCTTACTGATGTGATTAACTTGTATTCTGTCCACACATGTCTACACGCGGTGCATCCTGTTGCATTATGTTGTTCTGTTCTTTAGAGACACACTGTGGCGCTATCCCACTGAGACAGAAGATTCTAGTTACAAGGACTGTCATCCTTGGGTAGTGTGCTTTTTTTCTTACAAGTTATATGCTTATCACTTTAGTGGGAAGCTTTCTATTTCAAAACACCTCAGATAATTCAAGGTGACTACATGATATGTCAGGGTGTCTCATCCACAAATGTGTTTCCTTAGTTATAGAGAAAAAAAAATTGCCTGATCATAAAGTTCATATTTAAGTCAAAAGAATGAGATTTTCCTCCACCTGTGATTCTAGCCTTGTTTCTCCCAATTCCTTGAGGGATAATTTGTGGAGTCACCAACCTGCTGCAACAAACGTAAAAGTCGGCATAACTGTGTTGAACAGGAATGTGTAGCTACAGACTTTAAAAGTAACAAGAGGAAGAAAGACATCTCCCTCTGTTTTTCTGCCAGGAGAGAAACAATCTCTGGATCTAAAAGATACTACCCTTAAAAAAAATTTTTTTAAACTGAATCCTGGAGCCACTTAATGAACAATCTTAGAGTAGATTATCAAATAGCCAGTATGTTTCTAGATAGGGAAGAACATGATTCTAGCAGCGTTTCACGTTCTTGGGAAAAGTATCCTTCCAGCACAATTCCAAAAATATCCTGGCCAAAATGAATGAAATTTTTAGCAGCACCTGCAGTAAGAGCAAATTGACCCAAGAATAATCTGCAAATGGTCCGGAGGAGAACCAGTCTGAGTCTTGTGGCTCATGTGACACGAAGCAGCACAGCCGGCTCCATGCTGGCCTCAGTCTCAAGCTCTTATTCCCCTGGGATGAAAAAAACAGGTACTTAAAAAGACTTTATGTGTTTGTTTATTTACATTGACATACATACAATAAAATGCACAAATCTTAGTATACAGCTCAATGAATTTTGATACGCATACACACTAATGCAGCTCTCACCCCCATCAAGATATCAAACATTCCCACTAATTAGTTTTTCTCTTCGCCTATTTCACCCATCTTTCTCCATTCCTCTCTCCTATGGCAACCACCAGTCTGTTCTCTGTGTCTGTGAGTCAGTTTCTGGAAAAGCACAGGTTCTTAATTATAGTTTGGCAACATGTATAATAATGCAGTGACTCTGCAGAGCACCCTCCCCCCCCAGAAAATGTGAGTCCTGCCCTCTGGAAGCTTATAGTTGAGTTGAGAGGAAGAAGTCAGTGTATAAAAAAAATGTTAGCTGGGGCACAGTATTTGGTAAGTGGCACAGACAGAAGTCCCAGTTGTAGAGTCATGGGGGCCGAGGTAGGTCTTCATTCTGAAGGAGCTTCATTGAAAACTCTTCCATGCTATGATTTGGATGGTGTTAAGCTATCTCTTAACGTAGTTCTCATGAATTTGATCTGCTGGACACCCTGCCGCCTCCAGGCCTGGTTCACTTACTCTTGGCCCCTGCACTATACAAAGCTAGAAGTTGCTCACTCTTAACTCCAGCTTCTGCACTGGGCTTAGAACCAACCTAGTCCTGGAGTCAGCAAAGGGTCTGGGAAGGGCTGGCACCAGTTACAGTTCAGGATCTGGCCCTATGTTTGATGTTTCTCAACACAAAGACTCTAAGTACCGAGACAGATGTTGAATCAGTCTTATGGCTTAATAACCACACTATATCACAACATTATAGTGCAGAGAGTTTGCATAATGGGAAGAAAAGAAGTTATTCTGTCTAGCTATCATCTGACTGTAGGAGGAGGCAGAATGCCTGGTAACTGAAGGTCTGCTCTTTGGCCTGGAACTTTTGTGGCCCTCCATGAGCATGACAGGTGAAAGTTTTCACTCCCTCTGACCCCTGGCCATAGTCTGAAAATACAGAAAGCGCTGACTTTCCTTAGAGAAATGTGGAGTTGTGCTGACTGTCAGGCCATGTGAGGGCTTCAGGATGGAGGGGGAAAATGGAGAAAGGGTCCTTGTGTGGAGAGGGCAGTAATATGCAGGTAGGTGGTGCCTGAGGAGGAAAAGTGACTACTTACAAGTCTGCTAGTGGATCGCCTGAGGGGCCTCTGGGTGTTTGCTGTGCCCAGCGTGAGGCCATGCAGACCCACTCCGTGGCCCCTGATTTAGACATAGTGTCTACATATTCTACAAAATAACACATCTTCGGTGTGTTATTTTGTAGAATAAAGGAGGATCATGTTTAGAGCTGGGTGACTGTATTGAGAGAAGGGAACATTAATGAAAGAACTCAGTGGAAGCAGTGAATCAGATTCTAAGGTCGTAAATGCCTGTGGACTGTTAAAATCTTGGGGAGGATGAACGTCCCACAGTGCATGGGATGGAATGATTCATGCTCTTTAATTCAAATATCAAAGAGTAATGAGGGGCCTCCAAGGCAGCAGGTTCTTGGGGTATATATGAGTCCCCCTCTCAGCAGTATATGACTACAAATTCAAATTCAAGGCAGAAACTTCTGTTGTAGTAGTGTGTGCAGACAAAGTGTGGCATTAAATTGATGATTATAAAATAGGTCTGTTGGTTACTATGATTGATGCCCTGAATTTAGTTTTAAACAGATTAGACCAGATCACCACTTGCTGTACAATGGAGTTGGGAAAAAAGATACTGAAAAAATTAGAGTTCCTATTTTCTGTATTTCCTAAGGAAGTGTGAAGGGGTGTAGGTGGATAGCATTGGAGTAAAGGCATTTCCCTAAGAAATTAACAATCTGGGCAACCAGGTGACCTTGGTGGCTAGCCTAATCTCACTACGGATCTTTTGATGTTTATTGCCTTGTTTGTTTTTTTATGTGCTTGGAGAAGAATCAGCTGTCACCAGACTTCACAATACAGAGGCCTGTTCATCTGTGTACTTGTCATATATTTTGGATTCCTAGTTCTGGCCCTTCCTACTGTGGACCAGCACCCCAGCATTGGGCCTTCAGTCCTTGGGCTCCAAAGCCAGGAGCCAGTGGACCCCCTCCTGGGCAGGGGCGGGAGAAGGAGCCCTGGATCAGGAGGTCGGAGACTGCTGGCTGGAACCCAAACAAAACACAGCAAAATAGAAATCAATCTCATTTGGCCATAAATAACATGCATCTTATGTTTTCTTGATTTTGGTTAATAATGGCTATTAATTCACTCATTGTTATCCATTAATTCATTCATCATATTTTCTGAGCACCTACTATGTATCAAGACTTAAGGGATAAGCTGGTGAACAAGACAGAGAGTGTCCCTGCCCTCACAGTTCTAATTATAGGCTCAAATTTAATACCAACTAGAGGGGTCTCTATTTTAATAAACTTGTGTACATTAATCTGCATAGAGAGAGATTTTTCTTGCTATAACTGATTTTTCTTCAGACTGACAGTCCGTTCACTTTGATACATTTCTGGTCCCCACCTGTTGGCAAACATTTGACTGTTTGACTCCTCATTACTTCCACTTGAAGAATACGAAGAGGATAAAGAAAATAGCATTGAAATTAGTAGGTCTTGGGAATGTAGAGCATCTTAAGGAGAAAAGGCTAATGGTGAAAAAAGTAGCAACAGATTAAGGATTTACCTTTAGCTCATAGATCTCAGTTTTTCATATGCTGTACAAACCACAACATTTCCTACAGTGCCTAACAAGAATTTGGTTTTAAATATCTGTGCTTAATTTTTAAAAAATAATTTATTTTGGTATCATTAATCTACCATTACATGTGCAATATTATGGTTATTAAACTACCCCCTTCATCAGGTCCCCCCCACCAACCCCATTACAGTCACTGTCCATCAGCGTAGTGAGATGCTATAGAGTTACTACTTGTCTTCTCTGAGTTGTACAGCCCTCCCCACGCCCCCCCAACATTACGTCTCCTAATTGTAATGCCCCTTTTTCCCCTTATCCCCCCCTTCCCACCCATCCTCCCCAGTCCCTTTCCCTTTGGTAACTGTTAGTCCATTCTTGGGTTCTGTGAGTCTGCTGCTGTTTTGTTCCTTCAGTTTTGCTTCATTGTTATACTCCACAGATGAGTGAAATCATTGTATTTCTCCACCTGGCTTATTTCACTGAGAAAAATACCCTCTAGCTCCATCCATGTTGTTGCAAATGGTAGGATTTGCTTTCTTCTTATGGCTGAGTAATATTCCATTGTATATATGTACCACATCTTCTTAATCCATTCATCTACTGATGGACACTTAGGTTGCTTCCATTTCTTGGCTATTGTAATAAATATCTGTGCTTAATTTAAATTGTGATTTTATTATGAATGGTACCCCAGTCACCCATTGCTGTTGATGTTTTGGAAATGATTATGCTCCAACCCTTCCCATGTATCCAAATTTATATAATATGGGTTTTTAAAAATACCTATTTTGATAGCTGGCTCTCTGGCTGGATGGATGAAAAGGTGGCTGACTAGGCTTTTTGGAACTGAGTTTAAGGACTCACCTGCATTGGTGAAGAACATTCTCCTTTGGGAATTAAAGGGACTTCAAAGTTTCTCTGCCTTTCCCTGAACTGTAAAGTGTAAAGGTTTGAGGAAACCTGCAAAGCTCTCTTGCTCAACAAAAGGCAAAATGGAATGATACTGTGAAAACTGTATGAAATGAACTAATTTAAAATGAAGTTTAAGAGTGCATTTAATTTGAATGGGCCATGAAGAGTTGCCTTCCTATTTGTATTTCTGTTAAATTCCCTGGATAACTTCAGGTGTGTCTCTTGGTTTCCCAAGATAACTTCCTTTGTGTGCTTCCTGTAGGTTGGAACCAGCTGTATACTTTTCATTTCTGCCACTGCCACTCCTGATGGATTTATCTTTTGCTGCCTTCTTTAGATTTTACTGATTATTCTTTCAAGGAAGTTCTTATCTGTACTTCCCTGTAACTTTCTTTTTCTTTAGTGTAGCATCCATGTGAATATATCAACACTTTTATTTAAAACTAGAGGGTAATTAGCTCACTGCACAGTCTGGGTATGTTTGGTATTTGGGCTTCATTGGTGATTCTCCACATGTGTCAAACTTTATTTTCAGAGAGCTGGTTAAATTTTTAATGGAACCCATAGTTAAATCACCTTGTAAACAAAAGCCCCTTGTCCCCCCCTTTTTTTTGTAAAGAGAAATACTACTTATCATTTTTAACCTAAATAAACAAGAAAGTTTGCTTATAATCTTTTGCAGTTTGAAGGAACATACCTTGGAACAGAGAACACTTCCAAGAAGGAGGACTAGAAGCTTTATAATTTCTCTTGTAACAATAGCAAAAATACTCTAGTGGCAGCTTGTTTTAGGCTGGAATCCGATCCTGGCTCTGCCCAGCTGCTTTACATGGGTGAAGGGAGGAGACATGGCAGCCCCAGGGACTGCCAGGCAAGGCCCCTTGGGAAGTTTCATTTTGAGTGTGCTCTTTCTGCGGAGGTGTTGTCTGGACTGCTGGGTTCTCACTCTTTTTAGCTTTGTGTAAATTGACTCTTTTAAAGAGAGAAAAGGTAGACAGAGAGACAGATATAAAGCATGTGGTGGGGGCTCAAGAAACCAACCTGTCCACTGGAACACACTGAAAGACTCCCCCAGAGGGTAATTTCCTTTGCCATTGACCATGGAGACTGTTGCTGACTGAGCAGACTGGTTTTTAACCACAGCTGTCACTGGGCCAGTCAACATACACATATTTATGTTTGCTTTTTGCCTTTGTACACAATTCACTCCCCTGAACCCAGGCCCAGGCCACTTGTGATCTGCTTTCTATAATTCTATTTTTTCTGTTACTAGAATATAATATAAATAGAAGCATACATTGTATAGTCCTTTTACTTTTACTTCTTTCATTTAGTGTCACATATTTGAGATTCATCTATGTAGTCGTGTGTATCAGTGTTTGTTCCTTTTTATTACTGAGTATGTTCTATGATTCCTGTAAACTATAATTTTATTTAACTACTCATCAGGTAATAGATATTTGAATTATTTACAGTTTGGGGCTATTATGAACAATGCTTCTATAAATATTAACATAGAAGTTTTGTGTGGATATGTATTTTCATTTCTCTGTTAAATACCCAAGAGTTGGCTGGTCAGGTCATTTTGTAAGTATATGTTTAATTTAAAAGGTAATGCCATATTGCTTTCAAAGTGACTGTTATACCATTTTGCATTCCGACCAGCCATGAATGAGAGTTCCAGTTGCTCCACATTCTTGCTAACTCTTCATATTGTCAGTTTTTTTTACCATTAGTCATTTCCGTGGTTGTGTAATGCATCTCATTGTTATTTTAATATGCGTTTCCCTGATGGCCAGACATTTCTGATGTTGAACACTCTATGTACTGATTGGTTATTTGTGTATTTATTTTTATGATGTAAAAGTTCAATTCTGTTTAAATCATTTGCCCATTTTTAATTGGGTTGTTTGTCTTCTTATTAATTTGTAAGAAACCTGTATATATTCTATGTATAAATTTTTGTCAGATATGTATTTTGCAAACATTTTCTCCTAGTTTGTGGCTTGCTTTTTTTTCTTAGCTGTATTTTGAAGACCAAAGTTTAATTTTTATGAACTCCATTTTATAATTTTTTCTTACTTATATTGTAGTTTTTGCACCCCACTTAAGAAATCTTTGCCCAACCTAATATCATAAAAGTTTTCTCCTAGTTTTTTTCTTCTATAAGTTTGTTTTAGCTCTTAACTTTAGTTCTGTGGTCCCTATCAAGTTAATTTTTCTGTATGGTATAAGATTAAAGTCAAGTTCACTTTTTTTCCACAGGGGTATAGTTATTCTAGCAACATTTGGTGAAAAAGTTATCTTTTCCCCATTAAAACACCATGGCACCTGTGTTGAAAATCAAGGGGCCATATAAGGATGGATCTATTTTTGGATACTGTTCAATTTCAGTGAACTATATGTCTAGCCAGGATTAATATCATAGTCTCTTGATTATTTTAGCTTTATAAGAACTCTTGGAATTACATTGTATAAGTCCTCCAACCTAATCCCTTTTACAAAAAATTAAGGTATCATTGATATACAATCTTATGAAGGTTTCAACTGAGCAACATTTTGGTTAGTAATTCAACCACACTGTCAAGTCTCCCCACCACACACCCCATTGTAGTCACTGTCCGTCAGCGCAGCAAGATGCTACGGTCACTACTTGTCTTCACTATGCTATACTGCCTTCCCCGTTATGTGTGCTAATCACAGTACTCCTTAATCCCCTTAACACTCCTTCCCCACCCTTCCTCCCCACCCCCTTTCCCTTTGGTAACCACTAGTCCCTTCTTGGAGTCTGTGAGTCTGCTGCTCTTTTGTTCTTTCAGTTTTGCTTTGTTGTTAAATTCAAAATGAATGCAATCATTCGGTACTTGTCCTTCTCTGCCTGGCTTATTTCACTGAGCATAATACCCTCTAGCTCCACCCATGTTGTTGCAAATGGTAGGATTTGTTTTCTTCTTATGGGTGAATAGTATTCCATTGTGTATATGTACCACATCTTCTTTATCTGTTCATCTACACTTAGGTTGCTTCCATCTCTTGGCTATTGTAAATAGTGCTGCGATAAACATAGGAGTGCATATGTTTTTTTGAATCTGGGATCTTCTTTTCTTTGGGTAAATTCCTAGCAGTGAAATTCCTGGGTCAAACGGTATTTCTGTTTGTAGTTTATTGAGGAGCCTCCATATTGCTTCCCACAATGGTTGAACTAATTTACATTCCCACTGGCAGTGTAGGAGGGTTCCCTTTTCTCCACATCCTCACCAACATTTGTTGTTCCTAGTCTTTTCGATGTTGGCCATCATAACTGGTATGAGGTGATATCTCATTGTGGTTTTAATTTGCATTTCCCTGGTAATTAGCAATGTGGAAAATCTTTTCATGTGCCTGTTGGCCATCTGAATTTCTTCTTTGGAGAACTGTCTGTTCATATCCTCTGCACGTTTTTTAATCGGGTTATTTGCTTTTTGGGTTTAAAGGCATGTGGGTTCTTTATATATTTTGGATGTTAACCCCTTATTGGATATGTTATTTATGAATATATTCTCCCACTGTAGGATGCCTTTTCATTTTACTGATAGTGTCCTTTGCTGAACAGAAGCTCTATAGTTTGATGTAGTCCCACTTGTTCGTTTTTGCTTTTGTTTCCCTTGCCTGAGGAGATATATTCAGAAAAAGTTGCTCACGTTTATATTCAAGAGATTTTTTTTTCTTTCTTTTTTTTTTTTTAGGAGAGCAAGTGAGAGGCTTTTATTTAGAGATAAAGTGAGAGGACAGAGCTCCTGGCTTATGCCAGGAGGGACAAGAGAGCCCTGGGGTGGTGCATTGTCTAGGAGTTTTATAGGCAGTTGAGAGACAAAGGGCAAGGGATGTACACCTGCTAAGTGGTCCCAAAATGTTTATCTTTGAATACTCAAGAGATTTATGCCTATGTTTTCTTCTAAGAGTTTTATGGTTTCATGACTTGCATTCAGGTTTTGGATCCATTTCGAATTTACTTTTCTGTATGGAATTAGACAATACTCCAGTTTCATTCTCTTACATGTAGCTGCCCAGTTTTGCCAACACCAGTTGTTGAAGAGGCTGTGATTTCCCCATTGTATATCCATAAATTGTTTATCATATATTAATTGGCCATATCTGTGTCGGTTTATATCTGGGTTCTCTATTGTGTTTCATTGATCTATGGGTCTGTTCTTGTGCCAGTACCAAACTGCCTTGATTACTGTGGCTTTGTAGTAGAGCTTGAAATTGGGTAGTGTAATTCCCCCCAGTTTTATTCTTCCTTCTCAGGATTACTTTGACTATTTTGGGTCTTTTGTGGTTCCATATGAATTTTAGAACTATTTGGTCTAGTTCATTGAAGAAAGCTGTAGGTATTTTGATAGGGATTGCATTGAATCTGTAGATTGCTGTAGGCAGGATGGCCTTTTTGACAATATTAAATCTTCCTGTCCTTGAGCATGGGATGTATTTCTATTTATTGGTGTCTTGTTTAATTTCTCTCATGAGTGTCTTGTAGTTTTCTGGGTATCTTTCACCTCGTTGATTAGGTTTATTCCTAGGTATTTTATTCTTTTTGATGCATTGTGAATGGAATTCTTTTCCTGATTTCTCTTTCTGCTAGTTCATCATTAGTATATAGGAATGCAACAGATTTCTGTGTATTAATTTTGAATGCTGCAACTTTGCTGAATTCAGTTATTCTAATAGTTTTGGAGTGGATTCTTTAGGGTTTTTTATGTATAATATCATGTCATCTGCAAACAGTGATAGTTTAACTTTTTCCTTACCAATCTGGATGCCTTTTATTTCTTTGTGTTCTCTGATTGCCCTGCCTAAGGCCTTCAGTACTATGTTGAATAAAAATGGGGAGAGTGGGCATTCCGGTCTTGTTCTTGATCTTAGAGGAAAAGCTTTCAGCTTTTCACTGTTATCATGTTGGCTGTGGGTTTGTCATATATGGCCTTTATTATATTGAGGTACTTTCCCTGTATACCCACTTTGTTGAGAGTTCTTATCATGAAAGGATGTTGAATTTTGTCAAATGCTTTTTCAGCATCTATTGAGATGACCATGTGATTTTTTGTCCTTTTTATTGATGTGGTGTATGATGTTGATGGATTTTTGAATATTGTACCATCCTTGCATCCCTGGAATAAATTCCACTTGATCATGATGGATGATCTTTTTCATGTATTTTTGAATTTGATTTGCTAATATTTTGTGGAGTATTTTTGCATCTGTGTTCCTCAGGAATAAATTGGTCCGTGATTTTCTTTTTTTTGTGGTGTCTTTGCCTGGTTTTGGTATTAGAGTGATGCTGGCTTAATAGAATGAGTTTGTAAATATTCCCTCCTCTTCTATTTTTTGTAAAACTTTAAAGAGGATGGGTATTAAGTATTCTCTAAATGTATGATAAAATTTAGCAGTCAAGCCATCTGGTCCACAGGTTTTTTTCTTAGGTAGTTTTTTGATTACCAGTTCAACTTCATTGCTGGTAATTGGTCTGTTCATATTTTCTGTTTCTTCCTGAGTCAGCCTTGGAAGGTTGTATTTTTCTAGAAAGTTGTCCATTTCTTCTAGGTTATCCAGTTTGTTAGCATATAGTTTTTCATAGTATTCTGTAATAATTCTTTGTATTTCTGTAATGTCCATAGGGATTTTTCCTTCTCATTTCTGATTCTGTTTATGAGTGTACACTCTCTTTTTCTTTTTAAGTCTGGTGAGGGGTTTATCTATTTTGTTTATTTTCTCGGAGAACCAACTCCTGGTTTCATTGATTCTTTCTATTGTTTTATTCTTTTCAATTTTATTTATTTCTTCTCTGATCTTTATTATGTCCCTCCTTCTACTGACTTTGGACCTCATTTGTTCTTCTCTTTCTAGTTTCAGTAATTGTGAATTTAGACTATTCACTTGGGATTGTTCTTCTTTCTTGAGATAAGGCTGTATTGCTATATACTTTCCTCTTAGAACTGCCTTTGCTGCATCCCACAGAAGTTTGTGGTCTGAGAGCTGGTTGGTACAATTTCAGTCCTTCTGAATTTACTGAGGCTCTTTTTATGGCCTAGTATGTGATCTATTCTGGAATATGTTCCATGTGCACTTGAAAAGATGTGTATCCTGCTGCTTTTGAGTGGAGTGTTCTGCCGATGTCTGTTAAGTCAATCTGTTCTAATATGTTGTTCAGTGCCTCTGTCTATTTATTTATTTTCTGTCTGGTTGATCTGTCCTTTGGAGTGAATGGTGTGTTGAAGTCTCCTAAAATGAATGCATTGTGTTCTATTTCCCCCTTTAATTCTGTTAGTACTTGTTTCACATATTTAGGTGCTCCTATGTTGGGTGCACAGATATTTATAATGGTTATATCCTCTTGTTGCACTGATCCGTTTATCATTATGTAATGTCCTTCTTTGTCTTTTGTTACCTTCTTTGTTTTGAAGTCTATTTTGTCTGATACAAGTACTGCAACTCCTGTGTTTTTCTCCCTATTGTTTGCATGAAATATCTTTTTCCATCCCTTCGCTTTTAACCTGTATATGTCTTTGGGTTTACAGCAAGTCTCTTGTAGGCAGCATATAGATGGGTCTTGCTTTTTTATCCATTCTGTTACTCTATGTCTTTTGATTAGTGCACTCAGACCATTTACATTTAAGGTGATTATCGATAGGTATGTATTTATTGCTGTTGCAGGCTTTAGATTCGTGGTTACCAAAGGTTCAAGGGCAGCTTCTTTACTATCTTACAGTCTAACTTAACTCACTTATTGCATTTTTACAAATACAATCTAAAGATTCTTTTTTTCTTCCTCCTCCACTCTTTATATGTTAGGTGTCATATTCTCCACTATTCATGTATCCCTTAACTAACTTTGTGGATAGCTGATTTCGTTTTGCATTTGCTTATTATTACTTGTTCTACTTCCTTTAGTGTGATTTTATTTTCTGTGGTGACAGCTATTTAGCCTTAGGAGCACTTCCATCTAGAGCAGTCCCTTTAAAATACACTGTAGAGGTTGTTTGTGGGAAGTAAATTCCCTCAACTTTTGCTTATCTGGAAATTGTTTAATCCCTGCTTCAAATTTAAATGATAATCTTGCTGGGGAGAGAGGCCCTTCTGTTTCATTGCATTAAATATATCATGCCACTTCCTTCTGGCCTGTAATGTTTCTGCTGCAAATCTATTAGCCTGATGGGCTTTCCTTTGTATGTGGTCTTTTTTCTCTCTTTGGCTGCTTTTACTATTCTGTCCTTGTCCTTGATCTTTGTCATTTTAATTATTATATGTCTTGGTGTTGTCTTCCTTGGGCCCTTGTTTTGGGAGATCTGTGCACTTCCATAGCCTGAGAGACTATTTCCTTCCCCATATTGGGGAAGTTTTCAGCAATTATTTCCTCAAAGAGACTTTCTATCCCTTTTTCTCTGTCTTCTTCTTCTGGTACTCCTATCATGCAAATATTCTTCCATTTGCATTGGTCACAGAGTTGTCTTATTATTCTTTCACTCCTAGAGATCCTTTTTTCTCTCTGTGCTTCAGCTTCTTTGTATTCCTGTTCTCTAAGTTCTGTTCCATTTACTGTCTCCTCTACCTCTTCTAATATGCTTTTCAATCCCTTCATTGTTTGTTTCATTTCAGATACTATATTCAAAGTTTCTATCTCTTTTCTTGAAATCATCCCTGAGATCTTGAATATTCTTCCATGGTTCTGTGAGCATGTTTATGATTTTTGTTTTAAAATCTTTATCAAGAAGATTGGTGATTTCAGTTTCACTTAGCCCTTTTTCTGGTGTTTGAGGTTATTTTAGTTTGAAAAAGTTTTTTTGCCGCTTCATATTGCTAATGAATAATATGAAATAATGACTATGTGTAGGCGGTGCCCTCTAGTGCCTAGAAGCTGTACTCCCTGGAGCTGCCCAGGACCTGGAGAAATTGTGGGCTTTTCAGGCGAGTGGCGCTGGCACTTGCCAGGAGGAAAGAGGTCTTTCCTGCTTCCCGGCGGCAGTGCCTGCCTCCACTGCCAGTGCCAGTGGGCCGAGCACACAGGGAGCAGCCTCTGCCTTATGCCCCTGTAGCTGCTGTAGGCAGGGCTGTCTGCCGGCAGGGGCTGCAGGTTTGTGAACTGATGCCAGCCAGTAGGTAGGAGCGGCAGGCTGTATATTTCAGTGGGGGGCCTCAGCACTGCATTGCCAGCCAAGGGGGATAGAGCGCCACCTTATCCTCTTGGTTTTTCTCTGTACAAAGTCATGTCATCTGTATACTCTTGGTTTTTCTCTGTACAAAGTCATGTCATCTTCACAGAGAGACTGTTTTAATCCTTTCTTTCCAAACTGTATGCCTTTAATTTCATTTCTTGCCTTATCACATTGACCAGATTCTTCAGTACTATGGTGAATGAAAATGGTTAAAAAAAAAAAAAAAAAAAAGGACATCCTTGCCTTGTTCCTAACAAGGACCTTTCACAGCTGAGTATAATATTAGATGTATATTTTCTCTAGATGCTTTTAATCAGGTTGAAGAAATATCCCTCTCTTCCTACTTTGCTTGGAGTTTTTGTCAACTATTTTTTCTTCATCTATTGAAATGATAATTGGTTTTTAAAAAACATTTATTCTATAAGTGGGATTACTTACATTGAGTTTCAGTTGTTAAACCAACCCTCCATTCTTGGGATAAAATTGCGTTCCACTACGATGTATTCTTTTTATCTATTGTTGGATTCTTTTTGCTAAAATTTTGTCAAGGTCTTTTTGCATCTGAGTTCATGAGAGATATTGGCCTATTGTTTTCCATTTTTGTGGTGTCTTTATCTGATTTAGTATCAGTAATATTGGCTTCATAAAATGAGAAATGGTCCCTTCTCCTCTATTTTCTGAAATAATTTGTGATTGGTTTGGTACTATTTCTTCTTTAAATATTTAATAGACTTAATCAGAGAAGCTATATGGGGCCTGGAGAGAGGGAGAGAGAGTGTGAAAGAGAGATTTAATTACATAGTCAACTTATCTTTCTTGCATTCATTTTTGCCCTCACATGCCTTTCGAGAAATTTGTTGACTTTCATCTAAGTTGTCAAAGTTATTGGCACAAGTTGTTCATAATATTCATCATTATCATTTTAATATTTTTAGGATCTGTAGAGGTATTTCCTCTTTCATTCCTAATATTGGTAATTTGTGTCTTCTCTCTTTGCTTGATCAATCTGGGTAGAGGTTTATCAATTTTATTGATCTTGTCAAATAACCAGCTTTTCCTTTCATGATTTTTCTCTACTTTTCTGTTTTTTATTTCATTGATTTGCGTTTTTATCTTTATTACATCCTTCCTTTTACTTACTTGGGATTTAGTTTGCCCTTTTTCTGATTTCTAATAGTGAAATCCCAGGTCATTGATTTTATATCTTTCTTCTTTTCCAGCACAAGTATTTAAAGCTATAGACCTCCCTCTAAGTGCTGCTTTAGCTGTTTCCCACAAATTTTGAAATTCTTATTTTTATTATTATTCACTATATCTTCCAATTTCCCTCATGATCTCCTCTTTGATCCATGGATTATTTAGAAATGGGTTGTTTAATTGCCAAATATTTGGGGCTCTCCTAGTTATCTTAATATTGTTAATTTCTAATTTAATCCTACTGTAGTCAAACAGTACACTTTGTATCATTTCAGTCTTTAAAATTAATTTCCACTTGTTTTAAGGCATAGCATGTGGTCTTCCCACAGATATTTGAAAAGAATGTCTATTATGTTCTGTGTGTTGTTACGAGTAATCTCTTTCATAAGTCCTGATGTTTGATAGTGTTTTTCAGATCTTTGTGTCTTTGCCATTTTTTTAATTATTATTATTAGTTTGGGGGTTAGCAAACTATAGTTTGTAGGCTAAATCTATTCCACTGCCTATTTTTATAAATAAAGATATATTGGAACATAGCTACATTCAATTTTTAAATATCATCTCTGGCTGCTTTTACACTACCAAAGAAGAGTTGAATTGTGACAAAGACTGTATGGCTCTACAATATTTGCTATCTAGTCCCTTAATAGGAAAAATTTCCTGATTCCCCTGCCCCCCACCAATCAAGTCGTTCTAGCAGCTTCTGAGAGGGTGTATTAAAATACTTATTTGTGATCATTGTAATTGTCTATGTCTCCTGTTGCTTCTATTTTTGCTTTATCGATTTTAAAGCTGTTTTCAGGCACATTCACAACGATGATTGTTATGTACTCCTGATGAATTGACATTTTCATCATAGTGAAATGTCCCTTTTCTCTCTGGTGATGCTTTTCATCATGAAGTCTATTGATAATCATGTTGCCATTCTAGCCTTCTTATGCTTACTATTTGTATAATACATCCTTTCAATCGATTTACTTGAAGATTTATTTCTGCAAGTTGGCTAAAAAATTATATGGGGTATGAAGAAAAGTGAAAAGTGTCTTTTGGAAATGGAAACTGAGAAACTGCCTGGAAACTGAGAAAACCAAGGATCAAAAATTTGGTTAGGGTTGTATGTACCAAGTTCATCAGTGAGTTGCAGCAGTAAATCAGGTTTCCTGATTGTCACAGTCTAGGCCTGGATGAATCCAGTGTGTGTAGTGATCATATGATTGACCCTTGATTTCCCCATCTATTAAATGGGGATAAGAATACTTTTGTAGTTATCTCATACCAAATTAGTGTATGTGGGTAGGTCAACATGTGACAAAGCAGTTTTAAAGAATCATTTTAAAGAGTGAAACAGTATAGTGTAAATGGGAGCAAAAGCATCTTTCCATCTCTCTCTCTCTCTCTCTCTGTTTTTTTATTGATGTATCATTAATACACAATCTTACGAAGGTTTCACACGAGGAACACTGTGGCTTCAACACTCGCCCATATTATCAAGTCCCACCCCCCCCCACTGCAGTCACTGTCCATCAGCATAATAAGATGCTATGGAGTCATTACTTGTCTTCTCTGTGCTGTGCTGCCTTCCCCGTGACTCACCCATATTATGTGTGCTAATTACAATGCTCCTTAATCTCCTCCCCACCTTTCCCAGTATATATTTTTTTATATGAAAGGTGCCATTTAAATGTTTTATTTCTTTCTATGACTCTCTTACTATCACTGTAAAAAGCCTTCTTTAGGGAAGTTTTAGGCTCTGGTTAATATTCACAGCTCTGGGATTTATCCATTTAATGAAGCCTTTGAAGGAATGATGACTATTTTTTTCTTATTTGTCCCTAGGAGGGAAATTGTGGGCAGTGTTTTTGCACCTCTTTGGTTCTTAATGAGAAATTCAGTTTCTTCTGGTGAACTTCTGATTTTGACTTTAATTCTGCTCTCCTCTTTACAAAGAAAAAAATCCTCACAGGTGGTTCGTGCCAAGTTCTCTTTTTCTCAGAATGGAATGGCTGCTCTCCCAGGCTTGTTTGAGTAGTGAAAGCTTGTTGGAAAATCATTTTTATACCTCCCAACAGCACTTTATTCTGTGGCCTCTGAGAGATGTGGGGCCCCGAAGTGGTACAGAACATCTGGTGGAGGAGCATAGGATGCATATTGGGGAGCACTGGGCCGCCTATTTGAATACTGACTAGCTGAAGGGGGATTGCAGTAGAGTAATTTTTCAGTCACTAAATGTAGCTCAATTTTATTTTGTCTTATTGGCATAGAAATGGAACGATTCAAGGGAGGAACCAGAATTTGAGGAAGCTCAAGTTTTGCCAACAGGAAGAACAGATGTGAGCTCTTTTTGACTTTGTGCCCTTCACTACAGAAAGCACTATGTTTGTGTGTTGCAGATAAACAGATTATTTTCCACCTCCTTTTCACTCTTTAAAGACAATGCCACCCCTGCCTATTTCAGTGTTCATCACTGTTGTGATGTTTGTGTGTTTTTCTTTGCTTAAATGTGAATAACATATGAATTAGGTTGGTATCACGATGGCTGTGTCTTATTTGGAGGAAAGAAGTTATATCAGATATTTGTGGGACTTACATGGGGATTGATGTTTGCATATTTGCTCAATTGCATCCTGGTAATTGCAACAGATAAACACTATCTAAATATAATTCTTATTTCAAAAAGAAAATTTCAGTACGTGAAAAGGAAGTATAACTACTTCATACTGAAGGGGAAGAACAAGTACCTAGCTGGCAGAGAAGTGTCCTGACATGGGGCCAGGTGACTGTGCCCTGGGCTAGCTATTGCCCCTGGGCCCTTGACAACCATGATAGGGCCCACAGGGATATCCTTGGAGGCCCTGACAGCCCTGGCATGTGTGGGCAGACTGAATAGCAGGCACCAACAAGGCTAAAGTTCCTTCCAGCCCAAGAACAAGGAAATAAGTAACAGGTACAGTTGAAAGTACATGAATAGCTGCCAGGGGACGTTAGGTAAAACAGGGCTGGTTTTTGTTTTGTTTTTTAGTTTTTACACCAAATCTTTCTGATTTATCTGTATTTGTCTTTTGTTAAAAATACAAATTAAGAAAAACACTGATAAGAGACATGGGCCAAGAAACTGAGAACTCCCTAATTCTTTGTTTAGTCTCTAAGGCAAAGTAGATTTGTATCTAAAGTTAGATGGATATTAAATAAACTCAGTGTATGTCAGAACACTAATGTTTGCAGATGTCTGCATTTGTTAAGGGTATAGTAAGGGAAACAGGAAGTGCCAGGACTTGCATTTTTTCTGGAAGAGATAAGCATTCCAAATGTGTCCTGAAGAGCCTATTTTCCCCCTTCAGATACATTCATAACTAACAGAGTTTCTGAAAGGTATTCAATCCTGGTTGGGAACTGGAGATGTGTTTATGCTGTGGGTTGTTAAATATATTTACAGCCTTTTCAGAGAGTTCAGTGGGGGTTCTACAGTGGTTATTTACTAGTCTGCTTAAACAGCTGCTGACTGGAATTAAAGAAAATAATCTATCCAGTGTGATTCATAGGAACATTATAAATCACTCCAGATTACAATGAGCGGTAGGAAAGCCCCACACATGCTGGTTACGGCATGTCAGGAGAAAGATCTGGTATGAAATACATAGATCAGCAGTGTCTGAAGACAGCAGTTTTTAAGATGGAAGACTCCTGGTGTCTCACAGCATTTTTTTCTCTACTCTTACTTATGGGGTTGCCAGATGTTTGCCCACCCTGGTCCCATCAAGTTTGTTGACATCTCACAAGGAGACAAAGCAGAGCCAGTGTCCAGCCCCTTTCTGTGGGTAGTGCCAGCCACCCATGAGTAAAGTGGAAAACTTGAGTGTTTAGATGCATGGACACCTTCATGCTCCACTCTCCGTGATGAAGTTTCTTTGCGGCCCGTGTGGTGCCATCAGAATGCAAGCAGCAGAGACTTCTCACCTCCAAAGCCAGCCTGACCAAGCAAAGCATTCCCACCAGGGTATAAATTGGGGTTGCCATTCTGGAAGGTTCTGGGAAAAATGTAACAAAAGGTGAAATGTGCGTACCACTCTACTCAGCAGTTTAGACCAGTGAACAAAGGTAAATATCCAAGGATGTTGACTGCAACAGTTAAAAATGGTTCACTTTAAATGGCTCATTGTAATCCTGAGAACTTGGATTTACACTAACCGATGTCAACAATGGTGACTTAATGCCAACAATGGCTTAAGAAATTACAGTAATTACAGAAAGAGGTTCACTACAGATTGTTGAATAAAAAAAAAAATGTGAGGGCCCTTTGATCTCTGTGTACGTATGTGTGCACATTGTGTGAATGTATACAGAGATGTTCGGAAGAATAACCACTAAAACGTGAATGGCAGTTTCTCAGGCGGTGTGATTCTGAAGTCCCCTTTGAGATGTGAGCTTGTGGAGACTAGAACCGGTGTTTCTTACTGAAAGATCATATAGCGTTCAACATTCTGTGTCATTCCATTCAATACTGAATATTGCTAGTAGTTGAGATGCCTCAGGGCAGTATTCCATGGTCACAAAGCTTGGGAATGTTCTCTAAGTCTCTAAAGTATGGATTACCCTTGGACTTTGTCTGGGTTGAGAAATTTATCACACTAGATATCATATGAAAAAAATAACTTTGAACTCAAATTCTATTTCTAACATAGTAAAGCTCTATTCAAGGAACTGACTGATATTATGTAGCTGGGGATTCAGTTAGTGGTTTATGATGTTGTGTCAGTTCATAATATAAGCCAGTGTCTTTTGTGAAGTTTCTTAATAATCTACTTTCAGACTAGGCCTTGCCAGCTCGGTAAATATTAGGTTATTTCGCCATTCTTAAGCACGTGATCACCAGCTGACCTCCTCACCTCCCTTCTCACTTCATGTCCGATCGCTTCTTTCCTGTGCAGTGTTTTCCAGGATCACTGGCCTGTTCCCCGTGCTCACCCTGTTTCCTCTCCTTGGATGCACCCTTTCTACCTGAATCGTGTCTGTGTCCCCACCTTGATGAAGCCGTCCCTGATCCTCCAGGCAGAACCTGCTGGATTGTCTTTCCTCGCATCTCCACCCGGGTTTCTGAGATGATCCTGTGCGCTCTGGTCTCCTTATTGTTTAGGGTTAATCCCCTTTCCTCACTTCGAGGGAGCCGGGCTCGCAGTCCTCTTGAGACTGCCCTCGGGAATAGAAGGAGAAGTAGGGAAGGTGTTGTTTCAGAAACACAAAACTCCCTTCTCTTCTTCTT
>JAQQAC010015530.1:11544286-11589435 GCA_029783875.1 Phataginus tricuspis | reverse complement strand
GCATGATGTTTTTCAAGTTTCATCCACATGGTAGCATTTATCAGTACTTCGTTTCTATTTTTGGCTGATTAATATCCCACTCTGTGGATGTACCACATTTAGTTTGTCCATTCACCTGTTGATGGGCATTTGAGTTATTTCTACTTTTTAGCTATATATATATATATGTCTTTGTGTTCATTTATCTTAGGCATATACCTAGAGTGGAATTGCTGGGTCATATAGTAACTGTATGCTTAACTTTGTGAGGAAATACCAGAGTGTTGTCCACAGCAGCTGTATCATTTCACATTCCCATCAATAATGGATGAGGGTTTCCGTTTCTGTATGTTTTCACAAATACTTACTACCAGTTTTTTTATTATAGCCATTCTAGTGGGTGTAAAGTGGAATGTCATAGTGGTGTTGATTTGCAGTTCCCTGGTGGCTAGTGATGCCAAGCATCTTTTCATGTGCAAGTTGGCTACTTGCATATATTCTTTAGAGAACTGTTTATTGGGTTGTCTTATTATTTTTGAGTTGTAAAGGTTCTTTATATATTCTAGATACAAGTCCCTTATCAGATATATGATTTGTAAAAATTTCCTCTTAATCCTTTACTTTTCCTTGACGGCGTCCTTTGAAGCACAAAAGGTTTTAACTTTGATTAATATGATGCATCAATTTCTCTTTGTTGCTTGTACTTATGGTGGAATAAGAAGGCTTTTGGCTAATTAAAGATCACAAAGATTTGCTCCTGTTTTCTTCTAAGAGTTGTATAGTTCTTAGGTTTAAATATATATTCTATTTTGAATTAATTTTTGTGTAGAGTATGAGGAAGAGGTCCAGCTTCATTTGGTTTGTATGTGGATATCTAGTTGTCACATTTGCTGAAAAGGCTCTTCTTCCTGAATGATTCCTAAATGCTTCGTGTTTCCATGTGGTGATTTCATCACCTACCTATAAAGATTCCTCATTTTGAACAAAAAAATCTGCCTAACACTACACTGGGTTTAAAAATGATCTCTTACTTTCAGTACTTTTTCAGCTCACAAATGAATAAGGTATTAAACTGGATAATTCCTTCAGATTCCTTAGGATTGTCAGTATTAGAATCCCTAAGTGAGGATATTTTGAGAAAGAAAAGAAAGGGTTATGGATATAGTAAGCTAGAAATAGGAAGAAAAAAAAGGAGGGGGTGCTTATTTCTGGAAAACTCTGATTTTTATAAATTTTTATTTTTATTTTTATTTACTTTCTTACACCAGCAGCATAGAGCTTCATTTTTTCAGGGCCCAAGGAAAGGAAAGACATAAAAGACAATACCCTTAATGTACCAGAGGACAGGTTTAGTTTGACATAAAGGAAAATTGCCCAGTGATACAATTAAGTTTGCTTCTAACACTGTGTTCCCTGAGGTGTGGACTCCCTTCTCAGATGGTTAAATGGTCTCTGTGCACTGCCAGCCCTTCTAAGAACCTAGGTCTAGGAGAAGCAATTCATCGAATCTTTTAAATGGGGCTGTAGATCAAGGCCTTTCTGAAAACAGTATTTGGCCCAGGGGTCACTGTTGGACCTGCCACATTTAGAGTTATCCCGATTAGTGATTAGGATTTTCTGGAGAGAGACTTCCTGGTTCAATTCCTGGCACTGCCACTTTCTAGCTGTTTGACATTAGGCATGTCACATAACCTCTCTGTGCCTCAGTTCTGTCATCTGTAAAGCTGGGACAATAACTAGTACTCATCTCGTATGGTACTTGTAAGGATTAAATGATTTAATTAAATAAGTAAAATACTTTGGAATACTGACTGGCACAGAGTAAGTGTTATATGTAAGTATGAGCTATCATAATTATTATTATTTTAATTTAGGGTAAGTACACTCCTGTGTGCTCCTGCAGGACCTGCACTCATGCATTCATTTGCTCACCGGCTCCATGCTGAGTGCTCTGCTGGGTGCTGCACTGAGTCATACTGGTTTCACTACCAGCATAGAGCTTCATTTTTTCTAATACATCAGCGTAGTAAGATGCTATAGAATCACTACTTGTCTTCTCTGTGTTATACTGCCTTCCCTGTATGCCATCCCCTGCTACATTATGTGTGCTAATCGTAATACCCCTTTTTCCCCCTTATCCGTCCCTTCCCACCCATCTTCCCCAGTTCCTTTCCCTTTGGTAGCTGTTAGTCCATTCTCAGGATATGAACTAGAGACATCATCGACAAGGACTGCTTCTGGCTTTCTTTGTGTCCCATCCCCTCACAGTGACTGGCATGTAGTAAGTGCTCAGCTCTGAAACTAACATAAATGAGGATTGACCTAATGTTTTCAAAGAGATCTGATTACCAGAAAGCAATGAATGATTCTTGTTTTTAAACCATATGCGTGCTAGGTAAGTGTTAAAGTGGCAGAGATGAGAACGTGGTGTAGTTACGTAGATCTATGGATTATCTTGGATTCTCCGCCTGTGATTTTTCTAGTGTTTGCCTTAGCTTATGCTCTAATACAATAACCAAAACCCTGGAATGTGCCAAGACTTTATCTCAGCTTTTGAAGAAATTAATGCTTTTGCCAAAGTCAGGAATCTAAAGGTCTCAGAAGTATCTGGACATATCCTGAAATTTGTAAACAAAACAAAAAGGAGCTCCAGAAAGGATAGTATGCACCTATTTTGCACAATCAGATCGTCCAAGCAATATTTACGATTGCAAAGGGACCGCTGCCTTAGAATCTTCAAGAACAATGATCACAGCATTGTTCAGTAGTTTAGCAACAGCACACGCAACACATAGATGCCACATATGTGTGCCATATGCCTTATGTGTACAAAGAGTGTACAGTGTTTGCCTGGAGTGTAGTGCTAATG
The DNA here is from genome assembly GCA_029783875.1 of Phataginus tricuspis. Taxonomy (NCBI): domain Eukaryota; kingdom Metazoa; phylum Chordata; class Mammalia; order Pholidota; family Manidae; genus Phataginus; species Phataginus tricuspis. The sequence goes on along the minus strand of JAQQAC010015530.1, from coordinate 11,586,587 downwards.
AAAATGTGTTTCCATCTCTCAGGAGCAGATAATGTTTTTATGGGGGTAAGAACTGGGAAGTGAAATGGTAATATCTGCCATCTGAGTTATAAACATACTGAGCCTCATTTTTTATGGCCTACACAGAAATAAGATGAGTGGTGAAAGTTATTTAGCCTTCCAGCTTTTGGATGAAATTGAGAAACGTAAGATATTTGAAAAACAAGATAAAATATTTTTCTGAGTAACCTCACTGTACTAAACCTTCAAGTATTAAAATTGGCTATTATAAGAATTAAAATGTTCAGTAATATCTTTTTATAGAATATGTGTATATTCCACCTGAAATATAAAGGGGTTAGAGTAGATCATTTCTAGTACCACCTTTAAAGATTCTCTTCCTTCACGTCAGTGTTGTGAAGGCGCCATCCATTAGCCTTACCGACAGGGAGACAGTTTCCTGTGTGCCGGCCGCAGCTGATCTCCAGCAGAAGTGGGAATCTGTTCCCAGAATCCTGCAGTGCCAGGACTCTACTTCCTAGTATCTGGCTCTCTCAGGGAGCAAGGAGGCCCAGGAGGACATGAGAGAGCTGGGCAAGATTCACAGGAATGGATTGATGGCATCTTCATATTTCTGTCCTTAAGAAGAGTCTACTCATGGTACTTGAGTTTTGCCAGAAGGAAAAATTGGAATTCCTCTTAACATATGTTCAGAAGTACTTCAGGACGCCTGGAGGTTTTCTGTTTTTTTTTTGTTTTTTTTTTTTGCTGTTATTAACGTACAATTAAATGAACAATATTATGGTTACTAGACTCCCCCTTTTATATAGTCCCCACCACATACCCCATTACAGTCACTGTCCATCAGCATAGTAAGATGCTACAGAATCATAACTTGTCTTCTCTGTGTTATACTGCCTTCCCCGTATGCCCCCAGCCTCTGCTACATTATGTATGCTAATCCTATACCCCTTTTCCCCCTTACCCCTCCCTTCCCGCCCATCTTCCCCAGGTCCTGTCCCTTTGGTAACTGTTAGTCCATTCTTGGATTCTGTGAGTCTGCTGCTGTTTTGTTCTTTCAGGTTTTTTTTCTTTGCTTTTATGCTCCACATATGAGTGAAATCATTTGATACTTGTCTTTTTCCACTTGGCTTATTTCACTGAGCATAATACCATCTACCTCCATCCATGTTGTTGCAAATGGAAGGATTTGTTTTCTTCTTATGGCTGAATAATATTCCATTGTGTATATGTACCACACCTTCTTTATCCATTCATCTACTGATGGACACTTAGGTTGCTTCCATTTCTTGGCTATTGTAAATGGTGCTGCGATAAACATAGGGTGCATATGTCTTTTTCAAACTGAGCTGCTGCATTGTTAGGGTAAATTACTAGGAGTGGAATTCCTGGGTCAAATGGTATTTCTATTTTGAGTTTTTTGAGGAACCTCCATAATGCTTTCCATAATGGTTGTACTAATTTACATTCCCAACAGCAGTGTGGCAGGGTTCCCCTTTCTCCACATCCTTGCCAACATTTGTTGTTTGTCTTTTGGATAGCGGGCATCCTTATTGGTGTTAGGTGATATCTCATTGTGGTTTTAATCTGCATTTCTCTGATGATTAGCGATGTGGAGCATCTTTTCATGTGCCTGTTGGCCATCTGAATTTCTTCTTTAGAGAAGTGTCTGTTCAGATCCTCTGCCCATTTTTTAATTGGCTTATTTGCTTTTTGTTTGTTGAGGTGCGTGAGTTCTTTATATATTTTGGATGTCAACACCTTATCGGATATGTCATTTATGAATATATTCTCCCATACTGTAGGATGTCTTTTTGTTCTGCTGATGGTGTCCTTTCCTGTACAGAAGCTTTTCACCTTGATATACTCCCAGTTGTTCATTTTTGCTTTTGTTTCCCTTGCCTGGGGAGATATGTTCATGAAGAAGTTGCTTATGTTTATGTCCAAGAGATTTTTGCCTATGTTTTTTTCTAATAGTTTTATGGTTTCATGACTTACATTCAGGTCTTTGATCAATTTTGAGTTTACTTTTGTATATGGGGTTAGACAGTAATCCAGTATCATTCTCTTACATGTAGCTGTCCAGTTTTGGCAACACCAGCTGTTGAAGAGGCTGTCATTTCCCCATTGTATATCCATGGCTCCTTTATCATATATTAATTGACCATATATGCTTGTGTGTATATCTGGGCTCTCTATTCTGTTCCACTAGTCTATGGGTCTGTTCTTGTGCCAGTACCAAATTGTCTTGATTACTGTGGCTTTGTAGTAGAGCTTGAAGTCAGGGAGCATAATTCCTCCTGCTTTATTCTTCCTTCTCAGGATAGCTTTGGCTATTTGGGGTCTTTTGTGGTTCCATATGAACTTTAGAATTATTGCTCTAGTTCATTGAAGAATGCTGTAGGTTTTTTGATAGGAATTGCATTGAATCTGTAGATTGCTTTAGGCAGGATGGCCATTTTGAAAATATTAATTCTTCCTAGCCAAGCGCATGGGATGAATTTCCATTTATTAGTGCCCTCTTTAATTTCCCTTAAGAGTGTCTTGTAGTTTTCAGGATATAGGTCTTTCACTTCCTTCGTTAGGTTTATTCCTAGGTATTTTATTCATTTGGATGCAATTGTGAATGGAATTATTTTCCTGATTTTTCTTGCTTCTAGTTCATCATTAGTGTAAAGGAATGCAACAGATTTCTGTGTATTTTGTATCCCGCAACTTTGCTCAATTCAGATATTAGATCTAGTAGTTTTGGAGTGGATTCTTTAGGGTTTTTTATGTACAATATTATGTCATCTGCCAACAGGGACAGTTTGAGTTTTTCCTTGCCAATCTGGATGCCTTTTATTTCTTTGTGTTGTCTGATTGCCATGGCTAGGACCTCCAGAACTATGTTGAATAAAAGTGGGGAGAGTGGCCATCTTTGTCTTGTTCCCGATCTTAAAGGAAAAGCTTTCAGCTTCTCACTGTTACGTATAATGTTGGCTGTGGGTTTGTCATATATGGCCTTTATTATGTTGAGGTACTTGCCCTCTATACCCATTTTGTTGAGAGGTTTTATCATGAATGAATGTTGAATTTTGTCGAATGCTTTTTCAGCATCTATGGAGATGATCATGTGGTTTTTGTTCTTCTTTTTGTTGATGTGGTGGATGATATTGATGGATTTTTGAGTGTTGTACCATCCTTGCATCCCTGGGATGAATCCCATTTGATCATGATGGATGATCTTTTTGATGTATTCTTAAATTCGGTTTGCTAATATTTTGTTGAGTATTTTTGCATGTATATTCATCAGGGATATTGGTCTGTAATTTTCTTTTTTTGTGGTGTCTTTACCTGATTTTGGTATTAAAGTGATGTTGGCCTCATGGAATGAGTTTGGGAGTATTCCCTTCTCTTATACCTTTTGGAAATTTTAATGAGGATGGGTATTAGGTCTTCACTAAATGTTTGATAAAATTCAGCAGTGAAACCATCTGGACCAGGGGTTTTGTTTTTAGGTAGTTTTTTGATAACCAATTCAATTTCTTTGCTGGTAATTGGTCTATTCAGATTTTCTGTTTCTTCCTGGGTCAGCCTTGGAAGGTTGTATTTTTCTAGAAAGTTGTCCATTTCTTCTAGGTTATCCAGTTTGTTACCATATAATTTTTCATAGTATTCTCTCATAATTCTTTGTATTTCTGTGGTGTCCATAGTGATTTTTCCTTTCTCATTTCTGATTCTGCTTATGTGTGTAGACTCTCTTTTTTTTCCTGATAAGTCAGCCTAGGGGTTTATCTGTTTTGTTTATTTTCTCAAAGAACCTGCTCCTGCTTTCACTGATTCTTTCTATTGTTTTATTCTTCTCAATTTTATTTATTTCTGCTCTAATCTTTATTATGTCCCTCCTTCTACCGACTTTGGGCCTCATTTGTTCTTCCTTTTCTAGTTTCATTAATTGTGAGTTTAGACTGTTCATTTGGGATTGTTCTTCTTTCCTGAGGTAGGCCTGTATTGCAATATATTTCCCTCTTAGTATGGCCTTCGCTGCATCCCACAGATTTTGTGGTGTTGAATTATTGTTGTCATTTGCCTTTGTCCCCATATATTGCTTGATCTCTGTTTTTATTTGGTCATTGATCCATTGATTATTTAGGAGCATGTTATTAAGCCTCCTTGTGTTTGTGGGATTTTTTGTTTTCTTTGTGTAATTTATTTCTATTTTCATACCTTTGTGATCTGAGGAGCTGGTTGGTACAATTTCAATCTTTTTTAATTTACTGAGGTTCTTTTTGTGGCCTAATATATGATCAGTTCTTGAAAATGTTCCATGTGCACTTGAGAAGAATATGTATCCTGTTGCTTTTGGATGGAGTGTTCTGTAAATGTCCATTAGGTCCCTCTGTTCTAGTATGTTGTTCAGTGCCTCTGTATCTTTACTTATTCACTGTCTGGTTGATCTGTCCTTTGGCGTGAGTGGTGTGTTGAAGTGTCCTAAAATGAATGCATTGCATTCTATTTCCCCCTTTAAGTCTGTTAGTATTTGTTTCACATATGTAGATGATCCTGTGTTGGGTGCATAGATATTTATAATGGTTATATCCTCTTGTTGGACTGACCCCTTTATCATTATGTAATGTCCTTCTTTATCTCTTGCTACTTTCTTCGTTTTGAGGTCTATTTTGTCTGATACAAATACTGCAACTCCTGCTTTTTTCTCACTATTAGTTACATGAAATATCTTTTTCCATCCGTTCACTTTCAGTTTGTGTATGTCTTTGGGTTTGAAGTGAGTCTCTTGTAGGCAGCATATAGATGGGTCTTGTTTTTTTATCCATTCAGTAACTCTATGTCTTTTGATTGCTGCATTCAGTCTATATTTAGGGTGATTATCAATAGGTACATACTTATTGCCATTGCAGGGTTTAGATTCGTGGTTACCAAATGTTCAAGGGCAATTCCCTTACTATTTAACAATCTAATATAACTTACTTCGTATACTATTACAAACACAACCATAAGGTTCTTTTTTTTTTCTCTCCTTTTTTTTCCTCCTCCATTCTTTGTATGTTAAGAGTCATATTCTGTACTCTTTGTTTTCCCTTTGGTGACATCTTTTTAGCCTTAGGAATACTTCCATCTATAGGGGTCCCTCGAAAATGCACTGTACAGTTTGTTTGTGGGAGGTAAATTCTCTCAGCTTCTGTTTATCTGAAAAGTATTTAATCCCTCCTTCAAATTTAAATGATAACCTTGCTGTGTAATGTATTCTTGGTTCAAGGCCCTTCTGCTTCATTGCATTAAATATATCATGCCATTCTCTTCTGGCCTGTAAGGTGTCTGTTGAGAAGTTTGATGATAGCCTGATGGGTTTTCCTTTGTAGGTGATCTTTCTCTCTCCAGCTGCTTTTAAAAGCCTGTCTTTATCCTTGATCTTTGCCATTTTAATTATTATGTGTCTTGATGTTTTCTTCCTTGGGTCCCTTGTGTTGGGAGATCTGTGCACCTCCATGGCTTGGGAGACTATCTCCTTCCCCAAATTGGGGAAGTTTTCTGCAATTACCTCTTCAATGACACTTTCTATTCCTTTTTCTCTCTCTTCTTCTTCTGGTACCTGTATAATGCAAAAATTGTTGCGTTTGGATTGGTCACACGGTTCTCTCAATATTCTTTCATTCTTAGAGATCCTTTTTTCTCTCTGTGCCTCAGCTTCTTTGTATTCCTCTTCTCTAATTTCTATTCCATTTACCATCTCTTCTACTACATCTAATCTGCTTTTAAATTCCCTATTTTATGTTTCATTTCAGATACGGAATTTCTTAATGATTGAATCTCCAACTTATTTTCTTTCCTGAGTTCTTGAATATTTTTCTGTACCTCCATAAGCATGTTTATAATTTTTATTTTGAACTCTTTTTTAGGAAGATTGGTGAGTTCGGTTTCATTTGGCTCTCTTTCTGGAGTTTGTGAGATTTTGGTCTGAACCATGTTCTTTTGACATTTCATTTCTGTGTGGTGCCCACTACTGTGCAGAAACTCCAGTCTCTGCAGCTGCTCAGCCCCTAGAGTGATGTTGTGGGTCGTACGGGAGCAGAGCTTGTGCTTGGGGGGAGGAAAAATCTGTTTTGTAATTCCCATCTGTGGTGCCTCTCTCCAGTGTCAGAGCCAGTGGGCCAAGCATGCACATGTAAACCTCTGTGCTTTGCATCTCTAGGCAGGGCCTCCCTCTGGCTGGCCTAACGCCTGTGCAGTGACTGCCGTTTTGCAAGCAGGTGCCTGCAGGCCAGTAGGAAGGTTTGGCAGGCCGTGTGCCACAGTGGGGTCCTCGGAGCTGAGTCGGCAGCCAGAGGATGGAGCACCTGAAACTCCCCAAAGTTCCCAACAGCTGGGCAGAGCACACCCAGAAAACCTTGTCCAGCTCTCCCTTCTCCTGCATAGCAAGCTCCATGCAAACCCCGCCCCTTCAGCAGCCCTCTGGCTGCTGGGAAGCCTCTCAGACTGCCTGTCTTTCCCCTGACATGGAGCAGCCCAGTGTGGTTCCTGTCCTCCACAAACGGCCGGAATGTCAATTTCTCAAGCACTCCACCTGTTCCAACTCCCCAACATCCAGAGCACCACACACTATAGGATTCTTCTCACAAAGCAGATCTCCAGGGCTAGGTGTTCAGCAGTCCCAGGCTTTCACCCCCTCCCCCGCTCCGTTTCTCTTCCTCCTGCCGGTGACCTGGGGTGGGGGAAAGGCTTGGGTCCCACCAGATTAAGGCTTTCCTATGTTACCCTGTTTCGTGAGGCCTGCTCTGTTTGTGAGATCTGTTTGCAGTCTGGTTCAGCCTTCTTTCTTGTTGCTGTTTTAAGGTTAGTTGTGGTAATTAACTACATTTTTGTACAATTTGTGGTTTGGGGAGGAGCTCTCCGTCTCACTGAGACAGGGACCATGGGCTTAGACAGAGTAGGGTGAGGGCCTCTGAAAACAAACAAAACAAGATAACCATTGCAAGATTAGCTTTGGCCTGCTGGGACCCCAGCTTATTTTTCTAAGTGCTGCCTTCCTTCCGCCAGCCCTAAACAAATGATTTGTTGCAACTTGGGCAATGTAGCAAACAAGCCCCAAACTATTGCAAGCCCAAAACAACATAAGGCAGGAAGGATTTCGTCTTGAAATCCAATTAGTTAAAAAGTGAAACAATGCCTCAGCCCACCTTGGGAGCAGAGCAGGCGGCCTTGAGTGATCTGCTCCCAGACCAGGAAGCTGCTCTCCTGGGAGGAAATCATCAGTAAAGTTCTTGTAAATAACCAGGAAGACTAAGAAGAAACTTAGTATTTCTTCATAAGTATTTGGAGCCACTTAGCAGGTGTACATCCCTAGCCCTTTGTCTCTCACTGCCTATAAAAGCCCTAGGCAACTACCACCCCCGGACTCTCTTGTCCCCTCCTGGCGTGAGCCGGGAGCTCTGTCCTTTCACTCTGTCTCTGAATAAAAGCCTGTACCTTGCTCTCCGACCTTGACAGTTCGCGAAGTTCATTCCTTGGCTCCATGACCTTAAGAACCCCGGTGTCATCACCTCACAGTGCCATCTTGCAAGTCAGCTGCTGCATCTTAGGGTAAATTCCTAGGAGTGGGATTCCCGGGTCAAATGGTATTTCTATTTTGAGTTTTTTGAGGAACCTCCATACTGCTTTCCACAATGGTTGAACTAATTTACATTCCCACCAGCAGTGTAGGAGGGTTCCCCTTTCTCCACACCCTCGCCAACATGGGACTCCTGCAGTTTTTACCCTAGAAATTTTATTCCAACACCAGAGACTCTGTTAAGACGATTAGTTTCATCATTATCATGAACCCTGACACCATGTCATCCTCTCCTGCTTCTCCTAAGGGGTGTGAATGGATCAGCAGTAGCCCTCCAGCACTAGTGGGAGGACAGCAGAACATACCTGCCCTGGGTACTGAGGCCTGGCTTTAGCCCAATAGGGCAGCATTATGATTTTACACACATGTGCATACAAACACTTGCGTGTCAAGCACTATTCTTTAAAATCATTGTTGAGTGTCAGTGGCTTGGGCTTAAAGCAGGAGATCTGGATTCTACTCTCATTTCCTCTAGGAGATGTGCACAAGTCACAAATCCTTTGAGCCCTGCCTAGGTTTGCCCATTTAATCAATGTTCAGATTAGACCAGAATTTCAGGAACTTTCATGTACAGGTGAATCACCTGGGAATTTTGTCCAAATGCAGCCTCTGGTTCAGTAGGTCAGGGGTGGGCCTAAGATCCTACGTTTCTAACCAGCTCCCTGCTGTTGCTGATGATACTGGGCCTTGGACTACACTTGGAGTAGAAAGGGTTAGATGTGTTCTTTTATGTCATCCTTCCAGCCACACTGTGAAACATGGGTATTCTTAGCCTCATTTTACAGGTGAGGAGACAGGCTTAGCTCAAGGTGACAGAGTCAGATGGCAGGACTGGAACCCAACGTTGGGTCTAACTGGTCCCTGAATTTAGCCACTATGAAGACTTTAAACTTCTTCCTTTTTCTTCTGGGGCTTAGAAGAATTAACTGCAATTTTCAAAGGTAATCTACTTAGTTAGGGAGTAGCTTAGCCATTTTGAAAATCTATGCTGTTATAAATGCAGAATAATATATAATTTTTTTTCCATTTGAGAAAAAAATACTGTAGTGGTATAGATGATGTATAAGGTAAACTCCAAAGTCTGTTAAGACAGGGAGTATTGTTCCATATTAGGAAGCCATTTTTAGGCTATTTATTTTAGATTAATTTATTTAATAGACTTTTAGCCAACCTTGTCAGTTTGTTCCATAGTATTGCATATTTTTATATTTGCTGACATTTCTATGAGATGGTGAGGTATTAAGTACTGTGGAGCACCTGCAGAATATTCACATTTCTACATAAAAAACCTCTCTGTTGCAATTTTTTGAGCACTCAGGACACATTAGTAAATTATTCCGTGCTATAGGCTAATGTCCACAATTATCAAACCATTACTGTGTTTTGAGTCTATAGGAGTAAAAGTTTGTGTTCATTTAAAATCCTAATTCGTGACCTTAAGCATAGCAAACTTACTTAAAATGTACTGTTTTGTTTTCTAAGGCCCAAATTCCAAGGCTTGATTTTTATGTGGAAAACTTCATCTCAGAGCAGAATTTTACAGCATAGTCATAAACCTCAAAGAACAGGAATTTGGAATGGACCAGGCCATCGGTTCTTAACCAGTCACATTAACAGGCTTACAAGACACACCAGTGGTTCCAAGAGTCTCTGACAACATGCAGAGACATACAGAATCTTTAACATAGATTTTCAAGTTAGTGCCCAAAAGGAATCAGGCAGTCAGGCTAAAAAACGTCCAGATAAGTCTGTATTGATCTGCTGACCTAGTTAGTTCTTTGGTTAGTTTCAATGAACTTTAGTTTGTTGATTGTTGGAGAATTCTAAGTTCACCACCCACCTAGCAGAATGTTGGGTGGTTGGATAGGAGCTTCTGGGTCAGCTGCCCAACATGACAACTCCCAGCCTGCCTCTTAGCAGCCATTTATTTACCTTGGACAAAATGCTCACCCTATCTGAGGCACAGCTCCCCCCTCTGTGAAGCAGGAAAAATGAAATGTACTTCCCAAGTTGGTATGAAGATAAAAGATACGGTGCTTGAAAGTACCTAGGACATAGCACTTTATAAATGCTAATTTTCTGCTGTATAACCATTGTAAAGGTATTCCTAATGCTACAAGTGATCTTTATTTGTGAAAATTTCTGTTGTCATTGAGAGATACCTGTTGAGGGTGGGAACTTGACAGGGAGAGACAGTAGGATACACCAGGAAGCCCATGGTGATTAAACTGGAGGATTGGCCCAGGACAGCTGATAAGCCAGGTTGTATGAATCAGTAAGATTCTGGGATAGCAGAGCACCCCTTTTACCACCCAGAGATTCTCTTTGAAGGTAATGTGCTCTAAATAGTCCCTGAGCTAAAAAATCTCTGCCCAGTGCTGCCTCTTTTAGCTGTTCAGCTCACAGATGCTCCCAGTTTCCAAAGCTTGTCATATTCAAATCTCGTTTGGAAGCAAGTCCTTAGAGCTTGTTTACTTCCTTAAATAAGCATCTACATGCAGAAGGAACCTGGGATGAGTTCAACCCTACAGAAAATGCTTGTCTGCCAGATTATATTGGAGATCAGTATGTTTTCCTTTTAGGACTGTAATAAATATTTGTCAGAGGAATTAAAGAACTGAAGACCTTTATGGAGAAAACTTTGAAGATTGGCTAGAGTGGGCTTGTGGAGGCAGAGCTCTTGAGGTCTTTGCTGCACTCAGCAGACCCAGTGAAATGTCTGTCCTGGGCGACCCTTCCTCAAAGCATTTCTAAGACCTTGGCTGTACACAGGGAAACCTTGTACCACTTTGGAGCTTCTTATCAACCACTAATTTCACACTAGTAAAATCAATTAGCCCTCTGGGGTACTACTCATTTTAAAGATGTATATTTAAAGACAAGGAGGGAGGAAAGAGTTCTTGAATGCAAATGTTTTTTACACTTTCCTACCTGAGTGTTTTTGTTCAGCAGGCTAGTGTCCTCCCACACCCTTCCGCTGTGTGTGCTGCCATTTTCTCTGAATTAAGGGAAAAGAAATATTGGAACCTATCAGTTTAAAAGCCCCAGTGACCCACATGCTGTCAGGACCAGCCAGATGAAGTGTTTGTCAGGGCATGAACCCCTGATCGCACTGTGACATCTGTGCTTTCTTTCTGAAGCACCCTCATCAGGCCAGTTCTTAAAAGGGAATAGGAACAAAATTAAGACCACCACCTGGTGACTCAGCCTCAGCAACCCGTCAGCGAATGCTGAAGGGAGGCGACCACCTGTATTAACCAGGCGGTTTGGCCCGCACACAGACTGCCCCATGGGAACCCACGCAGGAACCTACACCAGCCAGCTGCGCGCCTGCTACAAGGTTGGGGCAACGTTTTGAAGTAAACTCTTATCCATAAACTTAAGAGCTTTGAAAGTGATTTTTAAGTAGATTGAACAGTGAGAATGATTAAACAGAATGAACAAGGAGTTTAGTTAAGATTGACTCCCATGACCCAAATGCCCAGTGATAAGGAAGCCAGCCAGATAAAATAACTGTGTTAAGGCAAGGTGGAATACCATACAGCCTTTAAAAATGAAAAAAAAATGTTGATTTTTCCGACACATGATATATGTACATTAAATAATGTTAAACCCCAAAGTAGACTATTTGCAACTACTTAAAAATGCAAGTTTTCCATCAGCAGTGGCAGATTTTCAGTCCATAATGGTGGCTAAATCCCTGCTTTTCAACAACAGACTTGAATGATAGTCATATGCAAATTTTTGGATATTCGTCTTTAAGGACCTTGGTTTCACAGTGATCCTGTTCCCATCACTAAGCTGGTGAGAAAATGCCATCTGCGGACAGCAATGACCCAGGCCTATGGGGACAGGAAGAGTCTGGCTCGCTGCTCTCTGACGCCAGCCCTTCCGAGGGGAGCTCCTGGTCGGCACACGGGGGCCCCAGCCCAGTCTCCACCCGCTAATTCACGCAGCCGAGTGCTGTGGCTCTGATAAGAAATTGGGGGAACGTATAACACAAAAGGGGATCATTGCATTTTAAATTTAGAAATTGCTCAAGAAAAGTCAAACTGTCTTGATTGGCACATGCAAATATGTGCAACTGTTAATTTTCCTGGTGAAATTCTCATTTCTTTCATCCACATGAAATCTCTGAGAAATCCTGACAAATCTTTTGTTCCTTTCCTACCCACCCTCGGTAATTAGAACATGAGATAGTGGTGTCTTCTGGCCAACCTGAGGGCCCAGGGGTGACATCAAGCCCAGACTCTGCTACTGGCCCCAGGTGACACTGGGGCAGACAGCAGGGACTGGCTGCTGACGTAACTGCCCTCATTTCTAATGCTGGTAGTAACCAACAGAGTTTAGTTTTGCTTTGACAACTCCTCGTACAGCCAAGACTATTGTTATGGCCCACATGTCATTGCTGTTTACCCTAAATAAGGAAAAACAAAGGCTATTTTGGGCACAGAGCAGTGCTTGTGGCAGGGATTATTTGCAATATCACCATGGCATGCTGCCCTGCTCGCTGTGGCCACACCATAATTTCTTCTGAAGAGTGCTGCGACAGATGGGCAGCCTTCTCTTACGTCTCTTCACACAGCCCCAGGGCAGCAGCATGCACCTGAGATGTTTTGTGGACACATAAAACAGGTTGTTTAGACTGCCTCAGGGGAAAAAAGACTGTGCTTACATGAAATGAATCAGGAAAAAGCGCTCTCCTGAGATATGTCTCTGATTTCATGTTTGAATTGCCTTTTCTTGTTACCTGGGATTCTTTTCTTTAACTTCTAAACCTTGCGGCTTATTTGTGCCACCATGCACTGAGAAATACTGATGAGAACGGGTAGAGAAGAGCTGCGGGGGAAGGGAGACCGCAGGGCGTGGGGCAGGGTGTGGGGAGCACCACCAGCGTCTTCCCCTGTGGACTTTGCCAGGCGCCAGTGTGGAGTTTAGCTGCAAGAGCCATGCGAGCTGCTCCCATCAGTTAGACTCTGGGGCAAGGAAGACCCAGAGGACAGCCGCAGCTCGGCTTCCATGTGAGGGACGCTGTGGGCATTCTGAGCCAGACGTGCTCTTGAAGCTGCACCCACAGCCAGGAAGTGCAGGCGGCTGGGCAGCCCTGTGTGCGCCTGCTCTGCTCGGTAAGCTCTGTTTGCATTTCTTAAACTCTGAGAGCTTCTAGCTGATATCAAGGGAAGAAATAGTGTGTTGAGATTTGCAGATTTCCCACTTTCTGCCTTGTCTGGTTTGATATTTGCCTGTTGGAAAGATTATTGAACACAGAAGAACAGGATAATCTGTCCTGTGTGTCCTGTGTCCTGTGTAAGGCCAGGGGTGAGAAATACGGGCTCATCATTGCTATATGTTGCCATAGACAACACTGGGTACCCGTCTGCTCTAAGGATTTGAGACCCTGGACTTGTTATCTGCTCTGTGACACTGCCGGCTTCCTGCCACAGAGCTCCTGATTTCTGCGGATGGCAGTTGATAATTGGTAGCCAGTCTGCGGTCAGAGTCACAGCATTGGAGTCTAGCACCTGGGCTGGGCCCCGCTGATACAGTAGAGACAGACAGAAACACACGCACACACACACACACGCAGGCTCACACCCCATGCTGGCTATAACTGCAGCTCTGAGCTGCCTGGAGAGGAGCTCGCCTGAAGCTGAAGGGATGCTTTGAACTGGGGGCTGCGTCACGGTCGGACTCCCCCTGGCAGAGGACTCGATTATGTCCAGTGACCCCCTCAACAACAGCACACTGAAGGAAGCCCCGTTTAAAGACCTGTTCTTAAAAAAAGGTACACTTGCATAGGCCAGCTGTGACTGGTGCCTGCTCTCCGGGGTTTGTTGTACTTATTCTTGGAATTTGGTCTGAGGACAGAGTTGAGAAGAGTGGAAGCCCTTTCTAGAGATGTTTGTGTTTACCTGAGAGGGGTCTGTCAGCTTTGAGACTATCAGGGCTGGACCTCCTTAGGAAGATGTATTTCAGGCTTTTCATCTCCTTTCTTGTCTGCAATTAGTCTGTTCATGTTGGAGATGTTACATGTAAATACACAAGTTTCTTGCTTTGGAGTTTTGTTTTCTTCAAATGCTTTATACATGAGGCTAGGGTTCCCCACCCACCCACTTTCTCATTATTAGAAATTCTGTAACTGCTAGACTCACGGCCCTTTTTTTTTTTCAACCTAAGTCATTGAAAACAGCATTTTAAAGAAAAGATGTATTTCTCAGAATGTGGGTGATGTACTGGATAGTTTCTCAGGCCACCAGTGCAGGAACAGTAGGTGTGAGGAGAGAACTGCGACTGAGAGGGAGACAGAGAGCCCCAAGGGAGGCGCGAGACAGACTGACGGCCGGCTACAGAGCTCTCGGAAACCTCTGCTCTTACCTGTGGATAAGAGAGTTATGTGTGCAGCTGCATATTTTTCTGATACACTTTCCTAAATTAATAATGGGGTGGGGGTGAGGGTAGACTTTAAATAAATCCTATAGAGGGAATTTTGGTTTTATGTATGCACTTTTTCCCGTTTATAGCATGGCAGAGGGGTAGACTTTTAAAAGGGTTATAATTGCTCTTATTCCTTCGATGTGTTTTCAGAGAATTCTGTCAGTCATCTCTGATTGGAGCATATTTAGCTGCACTTCTTTCTGAAGAGACCATAAAACCCTAGATTCTAAAATGCAGAGTGAAAAGTTGTCTTAAATGGATGCTTGGGCCTTAGTAAATTGAAGAGATGTTATTCTGGCTGGGCGGAATTGCAGGATCTGCGTTCTAGGGATTCTGTGATCGGTCTCATTGCCGACTGCACCTTCTTGCAGTCTCCTGACTTGGCCTGGAATCAGGTGGACATGCCCAGGCCACACCTTGCCCTCAGAGGGCCTTGTGCCATTTGGTTGTGATCTGTTTTTCATCTCTTCTCCTACAGATCACAGGTATAATCTCCCACATTTATTATCATGCAAAACATTTTATATAAATATAGGAATATAAATAGGGTTCTGTAAACATGTGACCTATAGCAACCCTGAGGCTCTTTCTCCAGTCAGTTGCCTAGAGTAATAATAGTTGAATAACTGTTACGGAATATGAAAACCTTTAGCAAAACTTCACCACCAAAGTCATTAGTTAAGTGTTTGGTAGAATATGGTTCTGTGCTAGGCACTGTTAAAAGCAAATTAGACAGTTGGGGCCCAGCAGTTGGGGTCCCTTCCTTCTAGGGATTTCTTCATCAGTTTTTCTATAATGAGCACCAACTTCGTACGCAGGCATGTGCTACCTGCTGAGGACACTGTCCCAGCGCTCACTCTGTGGGGGACGAACACCAGAAGATGGACACTAATGAGACAGTGAAAAGGGCTGTGACAGGCACAGCAAGGGAGCCCCTCAAGGGAGGGAGTCCATCACAGAGGGGTTAGGAAAGGGCTTCTCGAGGAAGATGAAACTGGGCAGTGGCAGCCGATCTGCACATTCCTGTGGGCTGGCTCTTTTCCTCTTCTGTTGTTCTTGTTGTAGGATAGATTTGAGTAGCCAACTCATCCCAAGGAAAAGAAAACTCAAAATGTATCATATGATCATTAGCCTTACAGCTCTGTTTGCCTTCTGAACTTCAAGCTGTGAAGTTATTCTTATGACAGAGGCTGAATTTTCCCCCCTCAACCGTGGTGTTTAATGAGTGTGAACTTCCATTCAAGCATTAGTCTCCAAGAGTATTTTTATACCAACATTTCACAAACTTGAGGCAATTATAGTCTATGTAGATTCCAATTCGTGTCCCCATCCATCTTCCTAGCCTCACTGCCCAGTCTCTATAGGATTTGGGAAAGAATTCACCAGACTTTAGCAACATTCAGCCTTTTAAAAGTATCTTGGAGCCATAAATAAAGAGTAAAACACCCCTAAGACCATCATCCTCTCACCACATGCATCTTGCATCTCTGCCAGGAGGATGGAGAGAGAGTGCAGACGCACGTTCATTCTGCCTGACCCATGGTGGGGACCTAGGAGGGCTCCTTGGCGGAGAGGTTGCCTGCCGTGTAAGCCTCTGTGGCATCCAGCTGTCGTCTCAGTGTGCCAGTGGGGTCTAGCACTTAGCAGAGTGCCGGTGTTGGTTGGGAGCAGAGCCATTCATGTGGTGTGCGGGGCTAGAGGGGCATTCAGCCCTCTGTGCCATCACAGCAATCTGCATGGCACTTTCTCTGAATGCTGCCAGGGTGTCTGCTTGGCCTGGTGAAAGGAGTGGGCTTGTAAGTCTCTCAGTAGAGGCCCAGACTTTGCCCCTCTCGCCCCCATTATAGGGTCTGTAAGGACATAAATTACCCATCTGGACCTTAAAAATAATTAAACGTTTAGAAAACAGGACTTCCATGAAGGATATTAATGGAGGAAAGACCAAATGGAAGATGGTGTTAACCATCCCACGAATAGAAATGAGTGTTCTATTAGGAGCCTAAGGTGGTAGAACCACACTTCCCCAGAATTCTTTAAACATAGTGCAGACGCTCATGCTTCCAATATGCATCAGTTCAGCTCTTCATTAAACCAGGGATAGACCAACAGACCTCACACAATTTCTTCGGTTCCTGTAATTCTCCACTGCGCAGCTTGGAATTTCTTGGAGATATTTCTATAAAAATAGATGTCATCTTCACCATTATCACTATCACTTTCACAGTAATAAGGTGTCATGAGGCCTTCCTGTAAATTTTAGACTAGATTTATTATAAAATGTCTGGTGTTTGCATTGCAATGACTCATCTGTCATAACATCATAAACCAGAGCCCCCTGAAAGGAGGGGGAGTGTGAAAATTTGGTTTTGGCCTAAAATTCTTCCCTGGTGTGGCCTGCTTTGTGGCATTCTGCTGTTGATGTCAGCAGCTATTGCATCAAAGCTGGCAGTGGACTGTATTCAGAATCCATACTGGGCATGTGAAATTTTGGAAACCCTGAAGTATTTTTCTGTCTTCTCAGAACTGTACACTTCCTGTAGGTTTTTAAAAAAATGTATTTGTTTTAATAGTTCTTCCAGTTTTTTTAAGCCTTGCCTTCCCAGCCCATCCCCCAAAACCAAAACCACAGGAATTTTTCGTTCTGTGTACCTAAAGTTCTTTGCGCCATTGCACATTCCGTCTCCCTTACCACAGGAAAACAGACATCTTGTAGGGCCAGACGTGGTAGACCAGAGGGAGGGAGGGACAGCAGGGCCTCGTGCAGTGCCAGGTCTCAGCTGGTGTCTGTCTCCCTTTGTGCCCAGACTGCTGCTTCCAGGCGTAGGGTTGAGTGCCACCTTGATCCCCAGGAAGCAGTAGCATATGTGTGTCTGGTTGGTAAACATGCCTCTTCGGGGCCTGTCAGAAGAGTTCCCTGTGGGGTGGGTGGTGGGCCTAACTGTGCCTCTGTCACCCTGTGCACAGCTTTTGCAGCCTGGGCCTCCCAAGTTGCAAGCACACTCAAGAGAAATGAACGAGGTGGTAGGCAGGAGGGTGTGTATGTGTGTGCGCTTGTGTGGAGAAACATGGGGCCAGGACCTGCCACCTTGAAGGGACTGTGGTCTTATCAGGAAGTGGAGAGGGCTCAGCCTGCGTGAGCCCTGAGTGTGTCGCACAGGGAATTGCTGGGTGAGGTCCTGAGAAGCCCCTGAAACATCTTGGTTGAGATCAGGAGTACAGAAATCTTGAAACTGGACACTTTGAAGAACAGGCGTGCTGAATTTCATCTGATACATTCGGAAGTGGAAATGCAAGGTTGGGTTGTGTTTTGCTTGTTTTGTTTTTTGATGTAAAGCTTCTTTTACTTGCCCTGTGAAGGTTACTTCCTTGAGAAGGTATAAAATCAGGCCTTCAGCAACAGAGCCACATACAGCGGCTGGCAAAACACTTCAGGGGCCCTGACTGCCTCTGAGCAGTCTCCTCTCGGGGATGGGGGTCCCTGGGGAGGGCTCAGGAATGGCAAAGGAAGAGGCAGAGATCATCTATCACCATTACTACCAAATGTATGGAGAGGAGCAGGAGGGCAGGCGATTGGATTTGCCAGCCCACAGCCCCCTTCCCATCTGCCAGGCTGTGGATATCCTATGATATTGTGGTTTTTACTTAATTTGCCTTTTATGATGCATTTTTCTAGGAGAATTTCCTGTTTAAGTGAAAGAGGGTATTGGGAGGAGAGGTATGGGTGGGATGTGCTTAGAGGGGGTCTTGGAGAAAGAGGTCATTGGTAGCACGGGACTCTGGGTCTGGACGTCATCATGCTTGTCCCCACACACCCTCCCTCTGTTCACTCCAATTTTCACTCTGAGAATCCTCTGGACCCCTGCTGGGGGGGAGTATCTATAGCCCCAAAGAGAGTAAAACCTTAATCTTTTCCAGTTGTTTGGGACAGTCTCTCTTCATTGTCTGGTGCCGAGTTCAAACTGAGTGTCTGTTGTATATCTGGTGCTGCATGGCTCTGCTAGGGCTCCGTGCCCAGGGGCTCTGTGGCATCTTGTGGGTCTCTGGCGTCAAGGACTAAAAGGAACGCCACAGGTGACCCTGACCTGCAGCCAGGGGCTGAATCACAGCTGTTGTGCTTGCTGTTGCCTCTGTCTGATCAAGCGGCTAGGCCTTCAGGGCCTGGGCCAATCCCTGCCTGAGAGCTGCTTCTCGTAGCTGGGCTGTGCACTTCAGTGAGTGGTGCTGCAGGAACCTGGCTCCGGCTAGCCTCTGCTCTTGCCCCACCCCAAGTGAGAATGCCCATGAGCCCTGTGTCCCGTGTGCCACAGACACACCTGCTGTGGCTGCCCTCCTGCATGAAAACTTAGGATAGCAACCCAGGAGATGCCCTGACCACATATCAAACCCTGGCATCGGCAGTGTCCCCGAGGTGTCCAGGCTGTTAGGGTTTGTCCCAGAGCACCTCCTGTCAGTCATTTAGACCACAGTTCTCCACGTGTGGCCAAGGATCCCTGAGGAGCCCCGAGACCCTCCCAGGTGGTCAGTTAGGCCAATCTCCTACATGTACCTCATCCAAAGCCGCATATCACAGAAGAGCGAAAGTGAAGCAGAGGAGGATCTGGCTGCCAGGCTTCTTTTAAAACAGATGTTAAAGAGATACGTACAAGTGTAAAGCAACACCTTTCTTATCACTGTGTTTTAGTTTGGAAAAATGACATATATAACTATTAAGTATTATATATGTCAACATGTAATAAGTTTATTTTTAATGAATAAATACTTAAAATTTTCCATTTTAATTTCAAATAAAATCAATAGATGTCATCCATATAAACAAAGCTCTTTTGAGGGTAATCAGTAGCTTTTAAAAGTATAAGGGGTAGACTTCCAGGAAGATGGCGGCGTGATCAGGGTGGCGGAAATCTCCCCCCAAAACCAAATATATTTATGAAAATACAACAAATACAACTATTACTAAAAGAGAGACCAGAATATACAGGACAGCGCACAGCCTGCATCTGCACCTGAGAGGACTTGGCACCCTGCGAAGCAGGTAAGATACAGAGCCGCATCCCGGCGGGACCCTAGCACTCCTCCACCCCAGCACACCGGTGGGAGGAGAGGATTCAGAGCCGGAGGGAGTGGAAGCATAGGTCCGCCAAATAACCAGTCCTGGTGATCTGCGCTGGGAGCACTAACAGACTTCGCGCGGTGTATCGGAGATTGGAGAGACAGAGGTGCAGGATCCAAGACGGCGGGTCCACTCAGCCGGTTCCCTGGGATGAAAGAAAAGCGCGCGCTTTTTTAGCAGTCTTAAAGGGACAGGGGCCCAACGGAGGAGCAGGATCTTCCCAGCGCACTCAGACCAGCAAGCTGGGAGTCCTGGGGAATTTCGGTCCCCTTGGACTGTGGCTGGGAAAAGCAGTCGCACTGAGACTTCCCACAGAAATCAGCAGCCTCTGATTCGTTCCCTCCCCGGCCAGAGTCACAAAGGGCCCGGCGGTGTGGCGTGGCTGCAGAATACTGGAGCAGCAGCGCCACCTACAGGATCCTCACAGAAACTACATCCAGCAGAGGTTTTTTTTTTTTTTCTCTTTTCTCCCTCTATTTTCCCTTTCTTCTTTGTTTAGTTTTCTGACCACGTCTATCGCCATGAAAAGACAGAGGAATATGATGCAAACAAAGCTTACCCAGACAGCCACAGACCAGACAACCCCAGAGAGGGAGCCTGATGGGATGGACATGCACAATCTTCATAAAAAGGAATTCAGAAAAAAAGTCATACTGATGGATCCACAGAGAAATATGCAAGAGCTAAGGAAGGAAGTGAGGGAAGCGAGGAAAGAAAATGAAGAGATGAGACAAGCGATCGACGGGCTTAGCAGCAGAATGGACGAGATGCAAGAGACTGTTAATGGAATAGAAATCAGAGAACAGGAATACAGAGAAGCTGAGGCAGACAGAGATAAAAGGATCTCTAAGAATGAAAGAATATTAAGAGAACTGTAAGACCAATCCAAACGGAACAATATTCGCATTATAGGACTACCAGAGAAAGAAGAGAGAGAAAAAGGGATAGAAAGTGTCTCTGAAGAAATAACTGCTGAAAACTTCCCCAAGCTGGGGAAGGAAATTGTCTCTCAAACCATGGAAGCCTACAGATCTCCCAACACAAGGGACCGAAGGAAGACAACACCAAGAAACATAATAATTAAAATGGCAAAGATCAAAGATAAGGACAGAGTATTAAAGGCAGCTAGAGAGAGAAAAAATATCACCTACAAAGGAAAATTCATCAGACTATCATCAGACTTCTCCACAGAAACCTTACAGGCCAGAAGAGAATGGCATGATATATTTAACATAATGAAACAGAAGGGCCTCGAACCAAGAATATTGTATCCAGCATGATTCTCATTTAAATTTGAGGGAGGGATTAAACAATTCCCAGACAAGCAAAAGCTGAGGGAATTTGCCTCCCATTAACCACCTCTTCAGGATATCTTAAGGGACTGCTCTAGACGGACACACTTCTAAGGCTAAAAAGAGGTCACCAGAAAAAATAAAATCATAGCAAAGAAAGCAGACCATCCAAATACTAACTAAATGCAAAGAATAAAACACCTACTATATAAAGAATGAGGAGGAAGAATAAGAAGGGAGAGAAATAAAGAATAATCAGACTGTGTTTACAATAACTTAACAAGAAAGTTAAGTTAGACTGTTAGATAGTAGAGAAGCTACTCTTGAACCTTTGGTAACCACGAATCTAAAGCCAGCAATGGCAATAGGTACATATCTATTGATAATCACCCTAAATATAAACGGACTGAATGCACCAATTAAAAGACACAAAGTAACAGAGTGGATAAAAAAGCAAGACCCATCTATATGCTACTTACAAGGGACTCACCTCAAACCCAAAGATATACACAGACTAAAAGTGAAGGGATGGAAAAAGATATTTCATGCAAACAACAGAGAAAAAAGTAGGTGTTGCAGTACTTGTATCAGATAAAATAGACTTCAAAACAAAGAAAGTAGCAACAGATAAAGAAGGACACTACATAATGATAAAGGGGTCAGTCCAACAAGAAGATATAACCATTATAAATATATATGCACCCAACACAGGAGCATCAGCATATGTGAAACAAAAACTAACAGAATTAAAGGAGGAAATAGACAGCAATGAATTATTTTAGGAGACTTTAACACGCCACTCACTCCAAAGGATAGATCAACCAGGCAGAGGATAAGTAAAGACACAGAGTCACTGAACAACACACTAGAACAGATGGACCTAACAGATATCTACAGAACTCTGCACCCAAAAGCAGCAGGATACACATTCTTCTCAAGTGCACATGGAACATTTTCCAGAATTGACCACATACTAGGCCACAAAAAGAACCTCAGTAAATTCAAAAATATTGAAATCCTACCAACCAACTTCTCAGATCACAAAGGTATAAAACTAGAAATAAATTTTAGAAAGAAATCAAAAAGGCTCACAAATACATGGAGACTTAACAACATTCTCCTAATGAATCAATGGGTTAACGACCAAATCAAAACAGAAATCAAAGAATATATGGAGACTAATGACAACAACAACACAAAGCCACAACTTCTGTGGGACGCAGCAAAGGCAGTTCTAAGAGGAAAGTATATTGCAATCCAGGCCTATTTAAAGAAGGAAGAACAATCCCAAATGAATAGTCTAAAGACACAACTACTGAAATTGGGAAAAGAAGAACAAATGAGGCCTAAAGTCACCCGAAGGAGAGACATCATAAAGATCAGAGAAGAAATAAATAAAATTGAGAAGAATAAAACAATAGAAAATATCAATGAAACCAAGAGCTAGTTCGTTGAAAAAATAAACAAAATATAAACCCCTAGGCAGACTCATTAAGAGAAAAAGAGAATCTACACACATAAACAGAATCAGAAATGACAAAGGAAAAATAACGACGGACCCCACAGAAATACAAAGAATTATAAGAGAATATTATGAGAATCTATATGCTAACAAGCTGGAAAACCTAGAAGAAATGGACAACTTCTTAGAAAAACACAAACTTCCAAGACTGACCAAACAAGAAACAGAAAAACTAAACAGACCAATCACCAGCAACAAAATTGAATCGGTAATCAAAAAACTACCCAAGAACAAAACCCCGGAACTGATGAATTCACCTCTGAATTCTACCAGACTTATGGAGAAGAAATAACACCCATTCTCCCTAAAGTTCTCCAAAAAATAGAAGAGGAGGAAATACTTTCAAACTCATTCTATGAAGCCAGCATCACTCTAATACCAAAACCGGGCAAAGACCTCACCAAAAAAGAAAATTACAGACCAATATCCCTGATGAACGTAGATGCAAAAATACTCAACAAAATATTAGCAAACCGAATTCAAAAATGCATCAAGAGGATCATACACCATGATCAAGTGGGATTCATCCCAGGGATGCAAGGATGGTATAACATTCGAAAATCCATCAACATCATCCACCACATCACCAAAAATAAGGACAAAAACCACATGATCATCTCCATAGATGCTGAAAAAGCATTTGACAAAATTCAGTATCCATTCATGATAAAAAATCTTAACAAAATGTGTGCAGAGTGCAAGTACCTAAACATAATAAAGGCCATATATGACAAATCACAGGTAACATCATACTTAACAGCGAGAAGCTGAAAGCTTTTCACCTAAGATCGGGAACAAGACAGGGATGCCCACTCTCCCCACTGTTATTCAACATAATAATGGAGGTCCTAGCCACAGCACTCAGAGAAAACAAAGACATACAAGGCATCCAGATTGGTAAAGAAGAAGTCAAATTGTAACTATTTGCAGATGACATGATACTGTACATAAAAAACCCTAAAGACTGCACTCCAAAACTATTAGAATTTGTTGGAGTTTTCTAGCCTCTCTCCCGCCGGTCCTGCTCTCGGTTTTTGTTACAAGCTTTGTGTTACAAGCTCTTTCTGCGACCCTCCGAGCCAGCGGAGGGGAGAAAGGCAGGGAGAGAGGCTTGCCCCAACAGGCGAAGTAAGGGAGGTAAGCGCCGGCTGTCCGCCTGTTCCCGCAGCCTCCGCCGCTGGCTGCTGGCCACTCGCCGCAGGCCGTTCGCCGGAGACAATCAGACGCGACAGGAAGTTCACTCGAAGGAAGAACTCGTTTATTGGGGCTCAGGGCACGGGATATATAGGGCGAAGTCTCTCCTGATTGGTTACACCTATGCTAATAAGGCAAATTTCAACTTTCCAATCACGCACAGAGTTGTGCGCATGCGCAGCTGAACCCCAGGGGGCTTTCAGTGGCCATCTTTGGCTTGGCTGAGATTTAATTCAAAGGTAGTTCTCAGCGGCCACCCTCGTGGCAAGGCTGAGATTCAAGGCAGTTCCCCACAAGAATTAATATCTAAATTCAGCAAGTTGCAGGATACAAAATTAACACACAGAAATCTGTTACTTTCCTATACACTAATGATGAACTAACAGAAAGAGAAATCAGAAAAACAATTCCATTCACAATTGCATCAAAAAGAATAAAATACTTAGGAATAAACCTAACGAAGGAAGTTAAAGACCTATACCCTGAAAACTACAAGACACTCCTAAGAGAAATTAAAAAGGACACTAACAAATGGAAATTCATCCCATGCTCTTGACTAGGAAGAATAAATATTGTCAAAATGGCCATCCTGCCTAAAGCAATCTACAGATTCAACGCAATCCCTATCAAACTACCAAGAGCTTTCTTCAATGAACTCGAATAAATAATTCTAAAATTCATATGGAACCACAAAGGACCCCAAATAGCCAAACCCATCCTGAGAAGGAGGAATAAAATTGGGAAATACGCTCCCTGACTTCAAGCTCTACTACAAAGCCACAGTAATCAAGACAATTTGGTATTGGCACAAAAACAGACCCACAGACCAGTGGAACAGAATAGAAAATCCAAACATTAACCCAAACATATACAGTCAATTAATATATGATAAAGCAGCCTTGGATATACAATGGGGAGATGACAGCCTCTTCAGCAGCTGGTGTTGGAAATACTGGACAGCTCCATGTAAGAGAATGAAACTGTAGTACTGTCCAACCCCATACACAAAAGTAAACTCAAAATGGATCAAAGACCTGAATGTAAGTCATGAAACCGTAAAATTCTTAGAAAAAAACTAGGCAAAAATCTCTTGGACATAAACATGAGTGACTTCTTCATGAACATATCTCCCTGGGCAAGGGAAACAAAAGCAAAAATGAACAAGTGGGACTATATCAAGCTGAAAAGCTTCTGTACAGCAAAGGACACCATCAGTAGAACAAAAAGACATCCTACAGTATGGGAGAATATATTCATAGATGACGTATCCCATAAGGGATTGACATCCAAAATATATAAAGAACTTACGCACCTCAGCAAACAAAAAGCAAATAATCCAATTAAGAAATGGCAGAGGACATGAATAGACACTTCTCCAAAGAAGAAATTCAGATGGCCAACAGGCACATGAAAAGATGCTCCACATCGCTAATCATCAGGGAAATGCAAATTAAAACCACCCGTGTGAGGATGGCCAACATCCATAACACCCAACAACAACAAATGTTGGCGAGGATGTGGAGAAAAAGGAACCCTCCTACACTGCTGGTGGGAATGCAAATTAGTTCAATCATTGTGGAAAGCAGTATGGGAAAGACATATGCACCCCTATGTTTATCGCAGCACTATTTACAATAGCCAAGAAATGGAAACAACCTAAGTGTCCATCAGTAGAGGAATGAATAAAGAAGGCATAGTACATATACACAATGGAATATTATTCGGCCGTAAGAAGAAAAGAAATCCTACCATTTGCAACAACATGGATGGAGCTAGAGGGTATTATGCTCAGTGAAATAAGCCAGGTGGAAAAAGACAAGTATCAAATGATTTCACTCATATGTGGAGTATAAGAACAAAGAAAACTGAAGGAAGAAAACAGCAGCAGACTCACAGAACCCAAGAATGGACTAACAGTTACCAAAGGGACAGGGACTGGGGAGGATGTGTAGGAAGGGAGGGATAAGGGGGAAAAAGGGCTATTGCAATTAGCACATATAATGTAGTGGTGGGGGGCAGGAGCAGATACAGGGAAGGTAGTATAACACAGAGAAGACAAGAGGTGATTCTATAGCATCTTACTATGCAGATGGACAGTGACTGTAATGGGGTATGTGGTGGGGACTTGATAATAGGGGGAGTCTAGTAACCATAATGTGCTCATGTAATTGTACATTAATAATAGCAAAATTAAAAAAAAAAAGAAGAAAGCCCTTATTCAATAGGCACATGCACAGAGACATGCAGTGGGTGCACATGAGGATGGCATGAGGTCAGGTGGGGGTCAAGGAGTGCTGCAGGCCTACAAAGGAGAGCTTTTGCATCGTACGCTGTGTAGTTTAAATTTTCAGGAAGTCTTCATTATTTTATAGTAAGAATCCTTTTCAGATAAACACAGACATGCCCCCAAATTTTCATAGATGTATGAAAATATAATTAGATTCCTTTGCTACAAATGGTTATCTGTCTGGCTTTCCATAGTCAGGAAAAGATGACCTAGAAAGACATCTTCCAGGTGAAGAAGTAACACATGAAGACTTTGTGGGAACACTTATTGTAATCATCACTTTGCCCTCTTTCCAAGTCCATGAACAATGACGTTTTTCTGGGAAAAGAAAATTTGTCAATTATAGGGCATGACTTAATCTGAAAGGCAGTTTATGAACACTCTGCTGTTCATTCACAAAATAGAAGTAAGAGTTGGTTAACAGCATTATTTTGGGCTGCTCTTCATGCTACATCAGCTGCCTTTGACCTGAGCAGAATTAAGTCCCTGTGTCCCTGTCTGCTCGTCATGGGGGTGATGGTCCTTGGGTGTCGGCTTCCTCCCCCTATTCATCCCCACAGCTTCTGGGAGATGCACTCCTGTGTTCTGTGGCCGGTGCAGGCCTCGGTTCGGTCTGCGGTAGCTGTCCTTACAGGAGGCGGGCAGAGCACACCTGGAGCCACTTGCCCCAGAACCCGCTCTGGGCTTCAGGTTCACTGACTGATCTTTTAGTGATGAAGCCACTTAACTACCTGACACCACAAATACAAAATAAATAGAAATAGGTTCCTGATCATAGTCTTGTGTGAGAGACAAACTGAAAAAACGTAGTAACATCTTGTGTCATAAGTGATCCGCAGCCACCCAGCTGGCGAGGCTTCACATGGGCACATGTGATGTGGGCACCAGTTACACAGGGTATCCTGGACATGGGAAGTCCATGTGTAAAGGCAAAGAGTCATGAAGACAGCGTTTCTAGGCTAACAAGCATGTCGCATATTCCACAGATTGAGAGGATAAATAAGGTCTCATTTATCTGTACTCCAATCGCAAAGGCCCCTGTCTGTGCTCTCTGACTGGGAGCAGTCTCAGACCTTTCCAGGAGGCTCCCCCATGAAGAGTCCTGACAGTCCCGTGGAGGTGTTCGGGTGTACATGGATTTGGTGGCCCCCTGGGGGTTCCTTCTTCACAGGAAGTAGATGCTCAGACGAGCTTCTGGGGCTGAACTGGGCTCCCAGCTCCCCTGGAGGCCATGCTGACCAGCTATTAGGCCTGGGGGGTATCCAAGGTGATGACAGCCAGTCAAGTGGAATGAAGTGGGGAGATCTGCACCTGGGCCTAGCTGGCTGCTGGCCTCTAGAGCTGCCAGGGCACTGCCCTTTTATTGCCAGTGAGGGGTGTGCCCAGCTCCCTGTTCTCCAGACTCACCTGCAGCCAGCCCTCACAGGCCAGGGCCCCATGCAGCCCCCCAGTGTGCACGCTTATACAGCTCTGTCCCTCAGGTGTTCGGGCAACAGGGCAGGAGTGCAGGACAGGGCAGGACAGGACACAGCAGGATCCAGGAAGACCCACTATTACCTCATCCCAGCTCCCATCCCTCTGCTCCTGGGCTGTGGCCGGTGAGGCACACAACTGCAGATATTAGGGGCCAGGTGCTACCCAGACCCTGCCTGCATCATCCCAAGTGTGAGTCCAGATTGCAAGAGAACACCTCCCCACTGGCCAGCAGCCTGGGCCTTGCTGCAGCCAGAGGGTGTATGTGTGTGTGTATTTGCACATGCATGTGCACATGCCTTATTCTGTACGTGTAGCCATACAGTGTGTATTTGTATGCATAAATGCACCTCACCCATGTGATTATGTGTCCATGCATGCTGTTTGTAGGCATGTGTGTGCATGCATGTGCTCGTGTGTGTCTCTGTGTGCGCATGTGTTTCATGCTGGAGGCAGTACTGCATTTGACAGAGCTCTCCCTCTTTCTGTTGCTCTTCATTATATCCCACATCTCCCTGCCCTGCCACAAAGTTGTGTGCTGTCTTCTTAACCATCTCCCAGAGCCTCACTCTTTAAATCGACGCCCCTGCACAATCTCTTCCTTTCAGTGTGTGGGGAGATGCAGAGGAAAACAGGTGGGCAGCCCTCAGCAGAGCCATAAGTTGGCTGCTAGAAAGCAAAAAAGTCTGGTTCTTGGGCTGACCTCACTGAACCTCTACTTCTTCCCTGTAAAACCAAAGCCTCAAATTGCCAACTCAGTGTGTGATTATTCTAGAGGTAGCTCCATTGCACTGTACTCACGTGTGAAGCGTGTGTTGAAAGCATTTAGATATTTGTAATGGAGTGTCAGAAAGTGCCAGAGGTGACCTGACTGTTCATAAAATAGGGTGTCCTCATGGTGGGAGACAGTGAAGATATGTTTTCTAAATTACTTCCAAAGGCAAAGCCTTTGAGGAAGGGAGGTTGGAGCTTTTTATCCATATATATTTTCTCTGCAATGTATTGCATGGACCTTGACGCAACCATAAAGGTGGAATTACCTAGAGAAACAGGGACTGGAGAAACAGCTTCGGTTTTGAGAGACTTCCTTAACTTCCCTAGGGGCAGGAAGTGCGGAGGATGTCATCTGGCAGGAGCAGAGCTTAGGGGATGGTGAGCCCTAAGCTTCCATCTTTCACACTGGAAGAGATGGCAGAGGGCCTGCCTGCCAAGTGGGAAAGAATGGCCCCTGTGGCGGCCAATCTCTGGATGCACAGTAGGCTGCACTTTGAGCTCCATGTGTGAAGTGGGGTCTGTTTCAGCACAGCAGTTCTAGAGGGCCTGTAAATAGAATATGTTTTCCTAAGGCCCTTTTCATGATAAAATTGCAAGATAAGGCTTGTCTGAGCACCAAGGTGAGGCTGAGTGCCACGGGTCTGTTGGAAAGAGCCCCATGCCTAGGTCTCCTTTCTTCAAATGTTATTAGAATTCAGCATCTGGCAGTGGCCTTGGGCAGCAGGCCTGGGAAAAAAGGATTTCTCTCTCACAAAGTCCTTGTGGGCACCAGGGGTGTGCAAGGTGCCTTCAGTGCCTGGTGGATGCAATGATCAGAGTGCCCTAAGGAGGCAAGCGTCTGGAGAACTGAGTGACGGTGCAAAGGGCACATGGCTAACATGCTTTCCTCTCCTGTCACAGCGGAGCTGGAGTTCGCCCAGATCATCATCATAGTCGTAGTGGTCGCGGTGATGGTCATAGTCATCGTTTGCTTGCTGAATCATTACAAAGTCTCCACACGGTCCTTCATCAATCGCCCGAGTCAGAGCAGGAGGCAAGAGGACGGGCTGCAGCCGGTAAGTGTGGGCCTGTGCCCCTCGGGTGCTGCCCAGGCCTCCGTCTTGGGCTCCAAAAGTGAGGCTGGCTGCCAGTGAGGGCCACAAAGCAGGACAGCCTCTTGTGTGTCAGCCCAGTATGGCTTATAGGTATTGCAAACTTTCTATTGAAGATTATATACTTACAGAAAAGTGCACACCATTTTTGAGAGTTCAGCTCAGCAAATTCTCACACGACTGAACACCTGTGTACCCAGTACCCAATCAGGAAACAGAATTGACCAGTCCCCAAAAACCCATTCAGGCCCCACTTCTGGGCATACCCCCCACAAGGTCACCTCTGTCTTGACATTCAGCATGGATGAGTTTCACCTGCTTGTGAATTTCCTAACATTAGAATCATACAGTAGGTGTCCTTTCATATCTTCATGAAAGGCTTCTTTCGTTCAACATTTTACATGTGAGAACCAGCCATGCTGTCACACACAAAGTTGTTCTTAATTGTAGCCCTGGAGCTGTTCCCGTGATCCAGAACATACTTGTGCAGCACCGCCTACATCTGTAAGGCATCCTGGGGGTCCCACTGTGCCATGGGCATGGGTGAGACAGGAGGCTGGCGACCAGACAGCAAGGGCTAGCACCCCTCAGGTGCGCCAGGGTGGGCTGAGCTGCGCAGGGGCTCACAGGGCAGCCCATGCAAAGGCCCTTCAGGTTAGTTTAAGGATTCCATCTACTTCTTGCCCCAAATCACCCTCCTCCTTTGGAAAATTAGACAGAGCTATTCAGCTGACCTGCCCTGTGATCTGTAGCTAGGAGACCAAGGGCTACTGGAACTCTGTTCTGAGCTGGCTTTACAGTCTGATTCTTGTAGCTTTCGGTGAAAAGTTTGGGAATGGTGAGTTCAGGCAGTTATAAATTCTTGGCTTCGGTGGCGGGCAAAGGAGGAAGAACCCCCGTGATACTCACGTGTGAGGATAGGACTGCCTGGTGCCTGGCTTAGGAAGGCCATCGCGGGTGTGGGTACAGCCGTCCTGGTGGGTATGGTGGGGGCAGCTGGGCCCGGGCCCCTGGGGCCCCTGAGGAGGGCAGGATCACACTTCACCAGCGCTGCAGAGTTGCTCAGTGAGCTGAGGTTTGCTGAGTGTTCATGTCCGTGGCAGGCGGAGGGAAAGAAAGTGGATGGGGCTGCTTCCCACCTCTCCAGACCCACAGAGACCAGACGGGGTGCCTCAGGGCTGTCAGCACCCAACCTAAGAAGGAGCTGCCTGCCCCTCAGCCTCTGCTGCCCCCCCCCTCATCTCTCCACCCTCTAACCAGGCCCCAAACCCCCTGCCAGCCCTTGTACCATGGCTTTCATCTCACAGCTGTGGTTTCCCTGGGGGCCCTTTGTCACCGCAGCAGTGTGGTACCCGAGGGATTCAGGCTTACTCAACACTGTTGTCCCGACTCCTGTAGACTCCCTATTGTCATAGAAGGACAGCATTGATAACTGAAGGAGGGAAAGAATTCTTCTGAAATTCTGAACACAGAAAACATGTCATTGTCCTGAGTTTAAAGAGGGATAACAGAGAGAATCACCACTGCGGCAGTCTCAGAATTCAGAACTGCAGAAGGATCACCCTTTGCTCTTCGCCCGGCCTGAGTGCAAGGGCTGTAAGTGCCCTGTGACTGTCAGCTCCCTAGTTGACGGGCAGCTTTCAAGTTTCCTAAAGGACATCCATGAATTTACCCACCTTTCCCTTCTGCTACATTCTCCCGCAAGCCCAGAGTGTACGCACGGAGAACGCCGACCACTCCTCCAGCACCCGGCCTGCTGTCTTCCCCGCAGATTTGCTTCGCCCGACCTGGTGCGGGGGAGGCGGCTCCTGCCTGCTCCCAGTTCAGACCTGCCACAGCTGTCCTCCCTGCCCACAGCCACTGTTGCCAACTGGGAGCTGCCTGGCACAGCCAGGGGACGGGCGCGGCTCACACCTTCATGCCCTTACCAACAGAGGTGCAGCAGGAAGGCAATTTAATGAAGGCAGAAAACTGAAAGTTTAAGTGTGTTTTTAAACATGTCTTCTGTTTCATCTGGAAGGGGATTCATGTGGTGCCCTCTCCCCAGGGGCTGTAGTTTGCCTGTGTCTGCCCTGCTCCAGGGGCTGCCGGGCAGCAGAGCCTTCCTTTCTTGAAATTGAGAAGGTAATTTGGTGACTTTTAGATGATCGTTCAGGGCTGCACACTGTAAGGCAGGTGAACCCGCAGGAACTAGCGAGTATGCTCACAGAGGCCTCTGCCACAGTGAGCCTGAATTTGGTAATAAACACTTGAAAGTTTCATCTATGAGAGCTCAGTCTTAGTTCTGAGCTGTGGGTCATGGAGATGCAGGCTGCACACAGGTTTGTTCCTTTGCTGCCACGATGCTATTTTTTTCTTTTCTCTGAGTGACCCAGTTCTGGGTGGTGTTGCTTCTCAAGGGTCAGATTTTCCTCAGTGAAATGGGGATGTGGATATTGCACAGCTTCACAATGAGCTCTCGTCAATGTTTCATAGACCCAGGATGCATTTTTACACAGTGACCATATAATCCAGGCCCAGACTGTAGCTCCATTTCATGAGTAGGACTATTAGCATAGTTTACAATCCTGAGAGGGAAGGAAGCAGGTGAGAAAGACACCACCCTGCTCTCCTGGGCACAGATGCGAATCCATGGTCACTGCAGCCCTCCTCTTCCTAGGAGCATCCCCCCTCCAAGGCTTCTTGCCACCTGATTACCCCCTTCTTCTGTCTCCTTTTAAGAAATGACATGTCCTTAATATAGTACTGGGAAAGCAGTCTGATTAATTTACACTTGTGGTTCCCAACAAGGTGCAATTTTGCATCGTAGGCGACCTCTGACAGTGCTGGGAGACACCTCTGGTTTTCACACCTCCGGGACAGGGTGCTACATCCTTTAGTATACAGGGCAGCCCCCACGACAAGAAATGATCTGACCCCAAATGTCAGTACTGCAAAGAGGAAACCCCCTGACCTCACTAGGTACCAAATGCCACCCTTCCCAGAGCCACTCTATCATCAGAAGAGGATGCCTGGTAATACGGGTGGATCTCACGGCTGGCTCTGAGCTCCAGCAGAATAAGAGAACACTTCTCAGCAGTGCAGCAGAAAGTGTTGGGGCCCACAGAGAACTTGGGTTGTCAGAGGGTCGCAGTCTGGGACTCCACCCTGGGAGCGGTCTCCCCTAGTGGCTTCTGCCTTCCGTTTTCCATCCAGTCATTCACTGGACATGAGCCAGGCCAGAGCAAGATAAGAAAAAACAGTGCAATGTGTCCTCACCGTGCCCTGCTTCTGCCCCCCACCCCCACCAGCAGCAGCAGCCAGCGGCTAGTTCTCACTGGGGTTTTCTCTTCTTACGGGAGCCAGGGGTTTCCATGCCCATTTGTGTATGTGGGGTGGGGTGTATGTCAGTTGGCCACAGACTGCAGGAGGAATTTGGAATGGGCACGAGAACTCAGCACGAGGCAGTTCCAAGTTGCCCTTCCAGGTGGCCCTCCCTCAGCATCTCAAAGTGACAGCCTGCAGCAGCCTCCCCCCTCCCTTGAGGGGCGGAGAAGTAGCTGGGCCTGAGCACCGCAGACAGTCGCGGTGCTGCGGGGAAGGCCCTGCCCTTCCTGCCAGCTCAGCGGGTGCAGCCTCCTCGGCTCCCCTTGGAGGGAGCTTTGTGCTCCTCTGCAGGGGACCTGCGCAGCTTGATGTGTTCGTGGTGTGCTGACCGGGGGGTCTCATGGCCGCCCTCAAAAGCCCCCAAGAGCACCTATGACTTTGTCCACCTCTAAATCCTGCCTTCTCAGAGCCTAAGTGCAGGGGTTGCCCAGCTAGTCCAGGCAGAGTCTCATGGTTCTGACCCATACATTGCTGGGATTCTTCACTTCTGAGGGCCTCTGGCTCATTTGTTCTAGAACCATGTGAGGTCTCCAAGCGTGTTAGTCAAAGGTTTATTTAATTTTAAACTGATGTGAGAAGGGCTGGGCATCTAATCTGTCAACTTTTAGGTGATTTGGTTTAATGTTCGTTAAATTTAATTTTACGTATTTCTGCTGGAAGTCTTGATAGTCCAGATGGAAAAATAAAGGACAGTTGGGTTTTGTTTTTGAGGAGGAGGTTGAGCATGTAGATGTTCTGCTTTGACGGAACTTCCCTACCCTACTGAGAGCTGCCCCTCTCCTCACTGCATTCTGCTTTAACCACAAAGGGCGAGCACACCTGAGGCTAATAATAGAGGCTCTCAGTAGCTCTGCACTTCCCTGGTTCTCAGGTAGTCTTCTTCTGCAAGTGGCTGGTTCGACAGGTTGCCCCTCTGGGCCAAGTGCTAGGCTTGCCCTGTTTCCAGGAGGTCTGCTTTGTGCAGCCAAGGCTCCTTCCCTGGCACCCTGGCTTCCCCACACAGCAGGCACCCACCCATTTTCTGCCTGCTGGCAGCTCTCACTTTCTGTGCAGCTCCCTTCTGGCCAAGGGAAGAATGGGTGGCGTCTGCATTGGCCCAGGCCAGTCAACCTTCATCACCACAGCATTCCAGGGGAGCCTGGGGCCAGGACAGTGCTGGCCCTGAATTTGGTAGAAGGAGCCATTTCTGGATGAAAATGAAAACTAGCAACCCAGGCTTAAATTACAAGAAAAGTAAATGCCGAAATAATGGTAAACAGCAGTGACTGGGCTTGTGATACAAACCCATATGTGTTCTTTCTGAGGTAGTCTCAGGATATTTTCTAGAACCTGGTTTATGTGATTTCAGAGCTTTGAGACTGTCCAGATTTCTCTTCATTATCTTAGACCTTCAAGTAATAGAAAAACAATAAAGGGGCATACATTTTCCAGATACAGGGCTGAGAGGGATGTTGGCTCAAGTCTCTCGAGGCTTTCTTGCCATAGCTGGGGGAGGCCCAGGTGGCCTTTTCTGACAGCCTGTAGCCCAGCACAACAGGGCCCACTGAGCCCACCTGGACAGCCAGGCTGCAGTGGACGGTGGACAGTGGGTGAGGCCAAGGTGCCAGCCATCTTTTGAGGAACAGCAGAGGGGCAAGAACATTTTGCTTAGTTTGAACTATAGGAAATGGTGGGTATTCATCCTTTTTGACCTATAAAAGCCAATTTTAATTTAAAAATTAACAAAAGGAGTCGCATCAGGCACTTCTTCACTACCAACTGCTGCAGGTAATCAGTTGTGAAAATAGGAGTGCCTGGGCCTCCCTGTGGAGACAGAGCAGTAGCAGGCCAGCCCTCAGCCCAGCCTGTGCTTTCCAGCTCCAATGGAAGATGCAGGTGGGAGGCGGAGAGAGAAGCCACATGTTCTGTCCCTGGGCCGTGGGGAAGGAGGACAAAGAACGTGGCTGTCGGCTGTGTAGCAGCAGAAACTTGGGTCTCTCAAATCCAGCACGTTCTGGTATGGGGACTCCCACACCCAAAGACCTTCCCTCCAGACAATGCAGACTTGGCCTGGAGTGCGGCTGGTGTGTGTGGTTGGCCCCATAAGGTGATTTGATAGAATTTGACTGAATTTGTAAAAATTGGGAGGTTTCACATAAAAATTGGAATTAGCATCTTCTCTTGAAAAGTTAGCCCATCGGCACGCACTGGCCTCTGTTCCTGCCTGGCACCCCAAGGCTGGAGCCATGGCGCAGCTGCCGCTCAGGACGGGCCTGTGCTCACCTTTTGACTATGGTCTCATCTCTTGGCCCGGAACCTTCAGCAGTAGGCAGGTGCTGTGGCCATTTATTGGTTTGCACAGTGGTGAGTGTTCTTCAGAGAAAATATTCTTCTGCCTCTACCACAAGGGTGAAAACAAAGGTAGACCAAGAAGGCTACTGGTTTCCAGAAAATGGGAGAGACCTCCCTTAGGAAGTAAAGATCATTCCTGCAAGATCAGGAGTTCACCCAAACGTGACTGGCCAGCAGAGTCCAGCATTTTCTGCCCCTGGCCCCTGCTCATTCAGTCCCCCGAAGACCCGTCATCTCCCCCGGGCAAAGGCCATTTGTGGCTGGCATCTGTGGCCAGGAGGGCAGAGGTGGCTGTGGGCTCCTTCCTGTTGGCCTTGGGAGCAGGCTGGCCTGAGCATAGACAGTTCTGGACACCCCTGAGAATCCTGCGCCCCAGGCTCAGAGCTCACAGGGCTCGAGAATCCCACCAGCTGGGGTCTGGGGCCCAGTGAAGGGCTCGGGGTGAGCAAATCGCCCCAGTCCATTCCCACTGTGACTGAGGGGTTGGACTGCTGTGGCCCGCCTTTTCTTATCTCTCCCTACTTCATCCTGTGTTTCGAAAAGCATTTCTAAAATGATGGAAATTAACTATTTTCAGCAAGGTGCAAAAAAATGAACTAAAGGGCTTGATGAAACAGTTATATATTAGGCGTGTCTCTGTCACCCCAGAATAAAGAATAGAGAGCCACAGGCTTCATTTACCAACAGGCTGGGATGAACTATGGCAGGGGACAGTTTCCCTTCGGGGGTAGGCAGGGAACTGCTGCAACATAAGACCAGGGGTATTTATTGTCAGTTTTATCCAATAACAATTCTCTGTTATTTCATGAGCCACTGAAACTGCATTTCCAAGTGTTGAGGGCATGTCAGAGCAGGACGGCACCCACTGCACACTCCAAGGATGGGTTTCCTCCGTCTGTCATGCTGCTTCTCTCTGAGCAAAGGCATTCACATAGTCAAGCTGCCAGACTGGCCAATTAAAAGGTAAAAACCTTTGGCTGGTCTGATTGAAGTATTAGAAGGTAGCTAATTTTAACAACTTCAAAATGAGAAAGTTTCCATCAAATAAGACAAACAGGAGGCCAAGGTGCTGGCAAAAATTGGATAAGGTTGCTGGGCCGGCTATTACATGGCAGGTCCTCATCTGAACAAAAGTAGATGGACCTTTTTAATGAACAAGATTTGCCTTTAACACACTGTGAACAGTTCAAACTGTTCTTCTACCGGTATTGTCATTGCTCAGAACAGTTTTAAAATTACTTTCAGAGCTTGCAGGTCATTTTTGGAAAAATTTCAAGGGAAATAAAAAATCTCAATGATAGCAAATCTTCCTTTTCCTTACTAGTTCTCTGAGGATGGATTTGATTTTTGGTACTGCCCAAGTCCACTTAGAGTTAAGCGATATGAATGATGTGGCCCGCATGAAGCTCAATGATACAATTCTGGTGCAAAGCCAAGTCTGACTCAGTAAGACTGATGTCCGAGTTACCAACTGATATTGTAGAGAAAGGTCAGGAAGAACCCTCAGCAAAGCCATGGCTTCCTCTGGGGAGCAGCAAGCATAGGACAAGGTGGGCAAAGAGAGTCTGTGTTGTTAAACCTTTTATGGTAAGAATGTATTCATGTGTTACTTTTGCAGGGAAAAAACAAGCTGTGCATGTAAAGTGATGCCAGAGGCAGTTCCAGTAACGTTCTGAGCGGCTGTAGATGCCGTAGGTGACTCAGGTGAACATGGATTGTGTTGTGACAAAAGTTATGATAAAATTAGATTTTTAAATAAAATTGATTAACATTTTTATAAACAAATTCTAGTAACCTTTTAAACAGGCATTAGCATTTATACTCTAATGGTAAAGTTTCTTTGTTTTTACTTAGCCCTTGAAAGTTAGTATGGTTTGTTCTGGGGAAAAAAAGTACTTTATCCTGTGTGACCCTTGTTAGAGAGGCTCCCCAGGGCTATCTAAAGACTCAAGGGTTATGGCTCTGAGTTAGTCCCCTACCAGCTCCTTGACCTTGCCTTCGCCCCATGCCTCGGCTTTCTTTCCCAAAAAATACAGTGTTCGTCACTGCCTGGACTGCAAGTATGTGGTTTGATTTGCCTGTCACCATGAACTTTCTGATTCCCAGGTGGGTTTCTCTTGAAGTCTAATAGCACGCTATCCCCTATCACCAAGCCTGGGAGAGGCAACTGTGTAGCTCCTTTTCTGCTTGCTCCTCTGGCTCATAGACCTCCCTGATCCACTACCCTCTGGAAATATAAAGGATTCCCTTTCTTTTCTCCCCAAAAGACTTTTCCTGGATGATTTGTCTTTCTCTTAAGGGACATGCCCTAGATTGAGTAGAGTTGGGAGGGAAGTGTTGAGTCTTGAGAATCAGTCTGCTGGTGGATTCCCAAGGAGATGTAAAGGGGGAGATGCTGGTGGGAACAGTCACTGACATTTAGAAGTATTGCCTCTACATCTAAGCTGTTACTGCCATCTAGGGTGGAAAAGACAGTAACTAGAAAGCATTGGGACGGTGGAGAGGTTGCATAAGAAAAAGGAAGAAAATGGGAGAAAATTTCACAAGCACAGGTGTCACTGAATATCCAAAAGTCAGTTTTACCTATGCATTAAAATTCTCACCCTGGGACAGAAAAAAAATAGATTTCCAAATATTTCAGTACATTCATGCACTGAGAGAAGCCCTTGGATAGAAGCCAGAATACTTAGCAGTCGCCTTTCCTTATTGCAAGCTGGCTGTGTCACCTTCAGTGAGTAATGTGCCCTTCATGGGCCTCAGTTTCCTCACATCTAAAATGAGTGATAATTGGCTTAGATTAGAGGCCTTCAGATTGAAGAACAGTAAGAAACACATTTTACATTACAATCAACAGTACTCAACTGGTAAAGTAAGTGTTTTCCTGAGTTCTGTGAGCTGCTCTACCAAATTAATCGAACCTAATGGGGAGGTCGTAGGAACCTCCAATCTGTAGCCAGTAGGTCAGAAGCACAGGGAACTGCCTGGAACTTGCAACCTGCATCTGGAGTTGGGGGTGGAGGGCAGTCTTATAGGATGGAGCCCTTAACTTACTTTAATAAAGGATACAAGTTAATAGCCGGATGAAGAGATACATAGAGCAAGGTCCCAAATAAAGGAGCTTCTATCCCCATGGAGCTTGGAGCCTGGCTTGGTGGCACATGGAGGCATTCTGCTCCACCAAGCTTAGAAGCTCTCTCCAACTGAGAAATAGAATCCAAGAGAGCAGAGAGCAATAAGCTCTTCTCAGGGGGTTTTGTGATGACTTCATTGCAGTCATGATTGATGAAATTATTGGCAATTGGCTGGATCAGCCTCCAGCCCCTGCCCTTGGGAGATTCCAAAAGTCTCTCATTAACATGACAAAACACCCATTTCACATTTAAGACTCTAAAGTGTTTTCAGGAACTGTGGATGAAGACCAAATATACCTGAAAAATATGTATTTCTTATGACATTATATTGCACACACCCTACCAAGACTGAATCATGAAGAAATAGAAAATCTGAATAGATCTGTAACAATTAAGATCCATTCAATAATCAAAACCCTCCCCAAAAAGAAAATACCTAAGCCAGATGACTTCATTGGTGAATTCTACTAAACATTTAAAGAAACTGCACCAGTCTTTTCAAACTCTTCAAAAAACTGAAGAGGAGGGGATTCTCTCTAACTCATTCTGTGAGGCCAACATTACCTGATACCAAAGCCAGGCAAAGACACAAAAGGAAAAGAAATCAAAGACCAATATCCCTTATGCAGAAATCCTCAACAAAATAGTAGCAAAATGAATTCAGCAGCATGCTAAGAGGATTATACCCCACAACCAAGTGGGAATTGTTCGAACCTAATGCAAGGATGGTCTCACATATGAAAATCAATCCCTGTAATAGACCATGCTATCAGAATGAAGGGAAAAAAATTAATAATCATCTCATTGATGCAGGAAAAGTATTTTGACCTAACTCAACACTTTATGATTAAAATAGTCAACCAACTAGGGTAGGAGGAAACTACCTCAACATAACAAAGGCCATCTATGAAAAGCCCACAGCTGACATCTCAGTGGTGAAGGACTGAAAACTTTTCCTCTGAGATCAGGAACAAGGCCAGGATGCTTGCTTTCACAGCCTCTTTTCAACATGTTATTTATTGGAAGTTTTAGCAAGAGTAATTTGGCAAGGAAAAGAAATAAAAGATATTCCAATTAGAAAGGAAATATCTAAATCATCTCTAGTCATAAAGACATGATTTTATAAGTAGAAAACCCCGGAGATTCCAACAAACAAACAAACAAAAAACCCTGCTAGAACTAATAAATTCAGCAAAGTTGCAGTATACAAAATCAACATGCAAAAGTCAGTTGAATTTCCTTACACTTACAATGAATAACCCCAAAAGGAAATTAGGAAATCAATTCAATTAATAATAGCATCAAAAAGAATAAAATACTTTAGGAATAAACTTAACCAAGGAGGTGAAAGATTTGTTCACTGAGAAATTAGAAATTAATGGAAAGACATCTTGTGTTCATGGATTGGAAGACCTGTATTAAGATGTCAATATTAGCCAAAGCAATTTACAGATTCAGTGCAATCCCCATCAAAATCCCAATTATGTTTTTTTGCATCAAATATCAATATCATCTGTTTTTTGCAGAAAGAGCAAAACCCATTCTAAAATACATATGCTATCTCAAGGGACATCCCTCCCAGATAGACAAAATAATACTGAAAAAGAATAATAGCATTGGAGTCTCACACGTCCTGATTTCAAAACTTACTACAAAGCTGCAGTAGCAAAACAGTGTGGTGCTGGCATTCAGACAGACAGACAGACCAAGGGCAGTTGTTTAAAAAATGGTGCTGGGAAAACTGGAAATCCACATGCAAAATAATGACACAGAACCCTTACTTATACCATATACCAAAAAATAACTCAAAATGGATCACAAACCTAAATATAAGAGCTAAAACTCTTAAAACAATGGGGATAAAGCTTCATGGCATTGGGTTTGGCAAGGATTTCTTGCCTGTGACACCAAAAGCACAAGCAACAAAAGGAAACAGATCAATTGGACTTCAAAAATTTTAAGCTTTTGTCAAAGGATATGTCAAGAGAGTGAAAAGACAACACACAGAATGAGAGTTAACATTTGCAAATCATACATCTGAGGAGGGATTAACATCCAAATTATATAAGAACTCCTACAATTCAACAACAAAGTAACAGACAACCCAATTTAAAAATGGACAAAGGACTTAAATAGACATTTCCGCAGAGAAGATAGACAAATGGCCGATAAGCACGTGAGAAAATTCAGTATCACTAATTGTGATGGTTAATTTTATGTGTAACTTGACTGGCTGGACCAATGCCCATACAGCTGATAAAACATCATTTCTGGCTGTTATCTATGAAAGCAATTCTGGGAGAGATTAGCATTTGACTCAATAAACTGCGTAAAGAAAATCTGCCCTCACCAATGCGGGTGGACAACATCCAATCCCTTGGCCCAAGTAGAGCAAAAAGATGGAAGAAGGGCAAATTCTCTCTCCTTGAATTAGAACATCTATCCAAAAAAAGAAAAGTCAATTGTCATTTTCCACTTACCACCAAAACCCCAAAAGTGCCAAACAGTCAGATTTTTTTTTAACAGGATTTTCTGTAGAGATGGAAAGACATTTTTTTTTTACAATTTATTTTGGTATCATTAACCTACAATTTCATGTGCAATATTATGGTGATTAAACTACCCCCTTCTTCAGGTCCCCTCCACCAACCCCATTACAGTCACTGTCCATTACTGTAGTGAGATGAGAATCACTACTTGTCTTCTCTGAGTTGTACAGCCCTCCCTATGCCCCCCATACCTTACGTCTGTTAATCGTAATGCCCCTTTTACCCTCTTATCCGTCCCTTCCCACCCTTCTTCCCCAGTCCCTTTCCCTTTGGTAACTATTAGTCCGTTCTTGGGTTCTGTGTGTCTGCTGCTGTTTTGTTCCTTCAGTGTTTTTCTTTGTTCTTATACTCCACATATGAGTGAAATCATTTGATACTTGTCTTTTTCGGCTTGGCTTATTTCACTGAGCATAATACCCTCTAGCTCCGTCCATGTTGTTGCAAATGGTAGGATTTGTTTTCTTCTTATGGCTGAATAATATTCCATTGTGTATATGTACCACATCTTTATCCATTCATCTACTGATGGACACTTAGGTTGCTTCCATTTCTTGGCTATTGTAAATAGTGCTGCGATAAACATAGGGGTGCATATGTCTTTTTGAAACTGGGCTCCTGCATTCTTAGGGTAAATTCCTAGGAGTGGGATTCCTGGGTCAAATGGTATTTCTATTTTGAGTTTTTTGAGGAACCTCCATACTGCTTTCCACAATGGTTGAACTAATTTGCATTCCCACCAGCAGTGTAGGAGGGTTCCCCTTTCTCCACATCCTCGCCAACATTTGTTGTTGTTTGTGTTTTGGATGTTGGCCATCCTCACTGGTGTGAGGTGATATCTCACTGTGGTTTTAATCTGCATTTCTCTGACGACCAGCGATGTGGAGCATCTTTTCATGTGCCTGTTGGCCATCTGAATTTCTTGTTTAGAGAAGTGTCTATTCATGTCCTCTGCCCATTTCTTAAATGGATTATTTGCTTTTTGTTTGTTAAGATGTGTGAGTTCTTTATATATTTTGGATTTTCACCCCTTAGCAGATACATTGTTTATGAATATATTTTCCCATATTGTAGGATGTCTTTTTGTTCTACTGATGGTGTCCTTTGCTGTACAGAAGCTTTTAAATTGATATAGTCCCATTTGTTCATTTTAGCTTTTGTTTTCCTTGCCCGGGGGGATATGTTCATGAAGAAGTCGCTCATGTTTATGTCCAAGAGATTTTTGCCTATGTTTTTTTCTAAGAGTTTTATGGTTTCATGACTTATATTCAGGTCTTTGATCCACCTTGAGTTTACCTTTGTGTATGAGGTTAGACAGTAGTCCAGTTTCATTCTCTTACATGTAGCTGTCCAGTTTTGCCAACACCAGCTGCTGAAGAGGCTGTCATCTCCCCATTGTATATCCAAGGCTCCTTTATCAAATATTAATTGACTGTAGATGTTTGGGTTAATATTTGGATTTTCTATTCTTTTCCACTGGTATGTGGGTCTGTTTTTGTGCCAGTACCAAATTGTCTTGATTACTGTGGCTTTGTAGTAGAGCTTGAAGTCAGGGAGCGTAATTCCCCCTGTTTGATTCCTCCTTCTCAGGATTGCTTTGGCTATTCGGGGTCTTTTCTGGTTCCATATGAATTTTAGAATTATTTGTTCCAGTTCATTGAAGAAAGCTATTGGTAGTTTGATAGGGATTGCATGGAATCTGTAGATTGCTTTAGGTAGTATAGCCATTTTGACAATATTTATTCTTCCTAGCCAAGAGCATGGGATGCATTTCCATTTGTTAGTG
Organism: Phataginus tricuspis; assembly: GCA_029783875.1. Taxonomy (NCBI): domain Eukaryota; kingdom Metazoa; phylum Chordata; class Mammalia; order Pholidota; family Manidae; genus Phataginus; species Phataginus tricuspis. Next base: position 11,544,640 of record JAQQAC010015530.1, on the reverse strand, counting down.
TCTTCTTTAATTTCTCCTAGGAGTGTCTTGTAGTTTCCAGAGTACAGGTCTTTCACTTCCTTGGTTAGGTTTATTCCTAGGTATTTTATTCTTTTTGATGCAATTCTGAATGGAATTGTTTTTCTGATTTCTCTTTCTGTTAGTTCATCATTAGTGTATAGGAAAGCAACAGATTTCTGTGTCTTAATTTTGTATCCTGCAACTTTTCTGAATTCAGATATTAGTTCTAGTAGTTTTGGAGTGGAGTCTTTAGTGTTTTTTATGTACAGTATCATGTCATCTGCAAATAGTGACAATTTGACTTCTTCTTTACCAATCTGGATGCCTTGTATGTCTTTGTTTTGTCTGATTGCC
>JAQQAC010015530.1:11518111-11543886 GCA_029783875.1 Phataginus tricuspis | reverse complement strand
GATCTGAGAAGTTGGTTGGTAGGATTTCAATATTTTTGAATTTACTGAGGTTCTTTTTGTGGCCTAGTATGTGGTCTATTCTGGAAAATGTTCCATGTGCACTTGAGAAGAATGTGTATCCTGCTGCTTTTGGGTGCAGAGTTCTGTAGATATCTGTTAGGTCCATCTGTTCTAGTGTGTTGTTCAGTGCCTCTGTGTCTTTACTTATCCTCTGCCTGGTTGATCTGTCCTTTGGAGTGAGTGGTGTGTTAAAGTCTCCTAAAATAATTCATTGCTGTCTACTTCCTCCTTCAATTCTGTTAGTTTTTGTTTCACATATGCTGATGCTCCTGTGTTGGGTGCATATATATTTATAATGGTTATATCTTCTTGTTGGACTGACCCCTTTATCATTATGTAATGTCCTTCTTTATCTGTTGCTACTTTCTTCGTTTTGAAGTCTATTTTATCTGATACAAGTACTGCAACACCTACTTTTTTCTGTTGTTTGCATGAAATATCTTTTTCCATCCCTTCACTTTTAGTCTGTGTATATCTTTGGGTTTGAGGTGAGTCTCTTGTAAGTAGCATATAGATGGGTCTTGCTTTTTTATCCACTCTGTTACTTTGTGTCTTTTAATTGGTGCATTCAGTCCGTTTACATTTAGGGTGATTATTGATAGATATGTACTTATTGCCATTGCTGGCTTTAGATTCGTGGTTACCAAAGGTTCAAGGGTTGCTTCTTTACTATGTAAGAATCTAACTTAACTTTCTTGTTAAGTTATTGTGAATGCCTTCTGATGTTTCTTTATCTCTCCCTTCCTATTCTTCCTCCTCCTTTCTTTATATATTAGGTGTTTTATTCTTTGCCTTTAGTTAATATTTGGATTGTCTGCTTTCTTTGCTATGATTTTATTTTCTCTGGTGACATCTTTTTAGCCTTAGGGGTGCTTCCCTCTACAGCAGTCCGTTTAAGATATCCTGTAGTGATGGTTTATGAGAGGCAAATTCTCTCAACTTTCGTTTGTCTGGAAATTGTTTAATCCCTCCGTCATATTTAAATGATAATCATGCTGGATACAATATTCTTGGTTCGAGGCCCTTCTGTTTCATTACCTTAAATATATCATGCCATTCTCTTCTGGCCTGTAAGGTTTCTGTTGAGAAGTCTGATGACAGTCTGATGGGTTTTCCTTTGTAGGTGATCTTTTTTCTCTCTCTAGCTGCCTTTAATACTCTGTCTTTATCTTTGATCTTTGCCATCTTAATTTTTATGTGTCTTGTCGTTGTCTTCCTTGGGTCCCTTGTGTTGGGAGATCTGTGGGCTTCCGTGGACTGCGAGACTATTTCCTTCCCCAGTGTGGGAAAGTTTTCAGCAATTATTTCTTCAAAGACACTTTCTATCCCTTTCTCTCTCTCTTCTTCCTCTGGTACTCCTATAATGCGAATATTGTTCTGTTTGAATTGGTCACACATTTCTCTTAATATCCTTTCATTCTTAGAGATCCTTTTATCTCTCTCTGCCTCCGCTTCTTTGTATTCCTGTTCTCTGTTTTGTATTTCATTGACAGTGTCTTGTACCTCATCCAGTCTGCTGTTAAGCCCGCGATGGCTTGTCTCATTTCTGCATAGTCTTTCCTCATTTCCTCCCTGAGCTCTTGCACATTTTTCTGTAGATCCGTCAGCATGGCTATGACTTTTATTCTGAATTCTTTTTCAGGAAGACTGTGCATGTCCATTCCTTCAGGTTCTCTCTCAGGGGTTGTCTGGGTTTGGAGCTTTGTCTGTACCATATTCCTCTGTCTTTTCATGGCTATAGAATTGGTTGCTGGTAGTTGTCATGTATGTCAGCTGGGCTCTTTATGTCTTTCAAAAGGAAAGAGAAGAAAGAAGAGAAAAGAAAAAAAATACTAATAATTAAAAAAAAGAGAGAAAGAAAGAAAGAAAAGAAAGGAAAGAAAAAGCAGCAACACCTAAGAAAAAAAAAACGCCCACCGGGAGTGGTTTCTGTGTGAATGCTGTAGGTGGTGCTGTTGCTCCACTATTCCAGAGCCGGCGACAGTCCGCAAGCCCCTTTAAAGCTGTGGCCAGGGTGAGAATGAATGGGAGGCTGTTGAGCTCTGTGGGAGTCCTAAATATGGCTATCCTTTCCCAGTTGCCTGATGAGGGGTCCGAAGCTCCCCAGGACTCCCAGGCTGCTGGGCTGAGTGTGCCAGGGTGATGCGGGCCTCTGCTGGGCTCCTGTCTCTTTAAGACCGCTGAAAAAAGCGTTCGCTTTTCTCCTTGTTTTTTCTTCTCTTTTCTCCTTCCCTGAGCCAGCCGCAAGCAACCAGGCGCGTTCCCGCTGAGACCCTGCGCCCTCTGTCTCTCCAATCTCCTCCACACCGTGCTCCCTGCGCAGATTGCTGGGTCTGGGTATCTCCCGGTCGTGCACTTCCACTCCCTCCCGGCTCTGAATCCTCTGCTCCCGCCGGTGCACTGGGTTGGGGGAGTGCTCGGGTCCTGCCGGATCGCGGCTCCGTTTCTTACCCGCCTCGCCGGCTGCTGAGTCCTCTCAGGTGTAGTTGCCCGCCGGTGTGCTGGCCCGCCAGATGCCAAGTCCTCTGTGGTGTGGCTGCCCGCCAGTGTGCCGCTTCACCCGCTGCCGGGTCCTCTCCAGTGTGGCTGCCCGCCGGTGTGCCACTTCACTGGCTGCCGAGTCCTCTCAGGTGTGGCTGCACGATATGCGCTTTCTTGTGTGTTCTGGTCTCTCTTTTAGGAATAGTTGTATTTGCTGTGTTCTCGTGGATAAATATAATGTTGGGAGGAAAATTCTGCAGCTCCGTTCATGCCGCCATCTTCCCGGAAGTGCAAACAGTGAGATTTAAAAGAAAGAAAATACAGTCATCTTCCAGGTCTGCAAATAGCACATCTTGGCTGTTGGCATCATAAAGACAATCATTTGGAAGATAAAGTGATTTTTTTAAATGTTTTTAATGCAGCTATTTTAGTGTCAAATAAAGTCAACCTATGGGAAATTTTTCATCAATATGGTTATTCACTGACCATTCAGAAGGAGGAAAACCCAAGCAGATTCCTCAAGCATAAAGGAGTTGGAAATGCATATCTTCAAGCCTGCAAGATTTGGACCTTTCCCATGTCTCTTTTCCACAAGATGTAGATTCAGCAGGGCACCGTTAAGGAACAGCCAGCTACTCAGGACCCAGGGGATTCATAGGCCTGGGTCCTCTGGCTGTGCTCACCAGGGTGCCCACAGAGGCAACTTCCAAGGCCAAGCCCAGAAGGCCAGGACAGCTGACTATGATTCAAAGTGTACTGTGCATAGGAGACAAGCTACACATGCACTCTTGTACGGGCTCCTGCACGTGTGTGTTTGTGCTTTTTGTGGTTCTGGATGGGGGTCATGGTCGTGAGGAAAGCCTCGCCCTCAGCACGGTTACTGTGGTCCGGACTCTGCCCACAGCCTTCAGACTCAAAAGAAAAATGTCACCCCACTCAGAGATGATCAAACATGAGGGCCTGACAATGACTGCAGTAGCCAGACAATGACAAACAGCAATGTATTCATTCACAATAAAGGTTTTATTTAACAAATAAAAGAAGGTCCAAGAGAAAATAAAAGCTTGTTACAAAATTGAATGCTATAAAGCTGTTGTTTCTTTTAACCTCCCTACTGCCTCTGGCTTTCACCTCATGGCATAGGAAGAACAGGGGGTGGTGCAGGGAACCTCTGCTGATGTTTGTACTCATGATCATTTCCTCTGTGGACAGCTAGTTGCCATACTGAGCTAATGATCTAGGAGCCACAGAGTCATTGTACAACTGTGGTCTCTGTTCTGCATAGCACCTGGGGTTTTGCTGAAACCAGGTAGTGGAAGCCCCGGAGAAGAACTGGCTGTGAGGAGTCTTGTGGGTGATGCTGGTTTTATGAATCTGTTCCCAACCTCATGAAAAAGGTCTTGAAGAAATCTGAGATAAAGCAACTTTGCTTAAGCCTTCCTTATACTTTCAGCCTTTCCATTCAAAATGCTACCTTTGGAATAGATAATCATAGAAGCAAACAGAAATCTCAGTGAACTCTATTCTAAAGGAGATAACTGAAAATTGCCCCCACAAATTGTCATTTGTGTATTACAGCAGGTAACCATTACCTGTAGTATTTATATGCAAGGTGTGGTACTGTGAAATATGCGTGCATTGCTCTGTTTGAGCCTCAACAACCTCCTTTTACAAATAAGGAAATAAGAAAATTTACAAATAAGAAACTGGGTAAGCTGCCTGGAGTCACAGACTGAAGAGTGGTAGGGCCAGGACTCCAGCCTTAGGCTTTCCTAGCATGAGGTCCACTTGCCCTTACACAGATGAATCCATTGGGTAATATTGTTATCAGGTAACAATTGGTCAATACCTTTCTTGTTATGGTGACTTTGTTCCAGGGAGAACAGTAGAGACTGAGAAAAACATGCCAGCAGTGCACATACAGAGAAGGCTCAGGGCCTACTTCCTTCATCCCCTAGATCAGAGGAGCCTCCTTGTAAGCTCCTGGAACAGGTGTAACAGTCCCCCCTCCCCACCCACCCACCCACCATGTCTGGCTCAGTTTTAATGTGTGTCTCAAGGAACTGGCATTAATAATAGATATGACATGAGTGATTTGAGATTAGTATACCTTAAAAAAGTAAACCAGAATGGAATCAGATTGATCCTTAGAGTAATGTCACTCCCTTACATTCTGGAATGCTTTCTCTTGAGTGGAATAAAGGGGTGGGAGGGACAGCTTAACGAGGGATTGTCCAGGCCCTGGCTCCACCCCCACCAACCACCCATGGAAAGATGTGGCACAGAACCTGCCAGGTGTGTGTGTGTGCATCATCTCAGGTGTTGCAATGAGAAAGGACCGAGTGCTGCCAGAAGCATTCAGGGTATGTATAATAAAAATAATGGATAAATGATGCTTCCCTTGCTTTCAGTAGGAATTCTTATGAGGAAACAGCTATCAAAGAGGGAACTACATCTAAGCCTGTTAAAAATATTAGAAAAAATTTGTTCCCATTGCTCAAAATTCTGTGACCTACTTTGAGTATAACCTTATTTCACAGCTTATCCTGAATATAACACAATGTGACAACACAGGCATTTGTAAGAACATTCGAGCTTTCATTGTTGAGATAAAAACTGGTTCCATATGGATGATCCAGAAGTGTTACCATTTGAGTAGATGCCCACCTAATGATGAGTTAGGTCCCAAGGATGTCGCCCATAGCATTTGGAGAAGAAGGAACCGAAGGGATGTCTGCACAAGATGGCCCACAGCTCTGCATTCTGCCAGCACAGCCCCTCTGTTGGCTCCAGGCCTGGATGGGCACTGCTCACTGCACCATCCATGGTCAGAAGACCTCAGCAAGGACAGCAAGTCCCCATGGGCCCCACTGCAGCAGGAGAAGCTTGCTGCTGATGAGGGCCACCTGGCAAGGTGGGACAGATCGGAGGGCAGTGGGCCAAGGCAGTTGTGGTGTGAGTGCCCGTGTGAGGCAGGTCCCTAGGCCACCACAGGACCCAGATCCTACCTTTCTAGAACGGTGTCATTTCCCATCTCCTTATCAGCACCAGGCCTGGAATTGGAATGACCACTTTCTGGGCTGTTGGTCTTAACTACCTCCATGTGGCATCCTGTTGATCTTGTGGTTTTAACGTCTACTGTGTACCCCAAGGTGAATGGCTTGAAAGACAAGTGTTCTACAGAAGTGAATGAATGGAAGAGAGGGATCGCCATGGAGTGGTTAAATAAATTGTCATTATTAAAACAGTAATGCTGAATTCTGTGGCATGAGCAGGGCAGTGGAAATCTCCTCCCCAAACCATATGTATTTGTAAAAATATAACAAATACAACTATTCCTTAAAAAGAGAACAGAAGACACAATACAGCAGCCAGGCTACAGCTACATGTGCAAGAACTCAGCGCCTCACAAAGCGGGTAAGATACAAAGCCGCAACCCAGTGGGACCTGAGCATTTCCCCACCCCAGAGCACCGGCGGGAGGAGAGGATTCAGAGCAGGGAGGGAGTGGAAGAACAGGCCCATGAAATAACCAGCCCTGGTGATCTGCCCTGGGAGCACTGACACACATCACGCGGTGTATCAGAGATTAGAGAAACAGAAGGGCAGGATCCGAGATGGAGACAACAAATGGGTCCCCTCAGCTGGCTCCCCGGGACAAAAGAAAAACGGGCACTTTTTTTTTTGGTTTATTTGTTTGGTTAAAGTCTTAAAGAGACAAGGGCCCAACAGCAGAATAAAATCGTCCCAGCGCAGTCAGCCCAGCAGGCTGGGAGTCTTGGGAAATTTTGGACCCCCTGGCCACCGGCCGGGCAAAGCAGCCGCGCCAAGGCCTCCCACAGAGATCAGCAGCTTCCCATTCATTCCCCCCAGCTGGCCAGCGCTGCAAAGGGTCCGGGAGCCTCCACTGCTGCAGAACAGCAGAGCAGCGGCCCCGCCCACAGCACCCTCACAGAATCTACTTCCGGCAGGGCGCCCAGCTAAGCAGGAAGGACCCTAGAACCCACATCAAAGGGGGGGAAAGCACCAAGGGCACCAGAAGGCACACAGCGAGACTTCAAACCCCTGCAGTGCTATAGGCTAGGCTGAGGGAGACCCCACACATAGGCAGCTCCGGGGATTATCCCAGAGACTGCCTCCCGGTGGGCAAGAAACCAGTTCAGGCCCCAGAGAAGGGCAAGGAGAACAACAAGCAGGAAGGGACTTTGTTCTAGCTGACACATGTGGCACCTACCAGCGACCACTTCTATCACCATGAAAAGACAGAGGAATATGGCAGAGACAAAGATTACCCAGACAACCCCAGAGAGAGGACCTGGTGGGATACATTTATACATTCGTCCTGAAAAAGAATTCAGAATAAAAGTCATAACCATGCTGATGGATCTACAGAGAAATATGCAAGAGCTAAGGGAGGAAGTGAGGGAAGACAATGCAGAAATCAGACAAGCGATCGACGGGCTTAAGAGCAGAATGGACGAGGTGCAAGAGACTGTTAATGGAATAGAAACAGAGACCAAGAATACAGAGAAGCTGAAGCAGAGAGAGATAAAAGGATCTCTAGGAATGAAAGAATATTAAGAGAACTGTGTGACCAATCCAAACGTAACAATATTCGCATTATAGGAGTACCAGAAGAAGAAGAGAGAGAAAAAGGGATAGAAAGTGTCTTTGAAGAAATAATAGCTGAAAACTTCCCCAAGCTGGGGAAGGAAATAGTTTCTCACTCCACAGAAGCCCACAGATCTCCCAACACAAGGGACACAAGGAGGACAACACCAAGACACATAATAATTAAAATGGCAAACATCAAAGATAAGGACAGAGTATTAAAGGCAGCTAGAGAGAGAAAAAAGATTACCTACAAAGGAAAACCCATCAGACTATCATGAGACTTCTCAATAGAAACCTTACAGGCCAGAAGAGAATGGCATGATATATTTAACATAGAAACAGAAGGGGCTTGAACCAAGAATACTGTATCCAGCACAATTCTCATTTAAATTTGAGGGAGGGATTAAACAATTCCCAGACAAGTGAAAGCTGAGGGAATTTCCTTCGACAAACCACCTCTAAAGGATATCTTAAAGGGACTGCTCTAGATGGAAGCACTCCTAAGGCTAAAAAGATGTCACCAGAGAAAATAAAATCATAGCAAAGAAAGCAGACCATCCAAATACTAACTAAAGGCAAAAAGTAAAATCAACTATCCACAAAACCAGTCAAACGATATGTAAAAGAGTACAGGAAAAAACACCTAGTATATAAAGAATGGGGGAAGAAGAAGAATAAGAGAGAGAAATAAAGAACCATCAGACTGTGTTTATAATAGCTTAACAAGAGAGTTAACTAAGACTGTTAGATAGTAAAGAAGCTACCATTGAACTTTTGGTAACCACGAATCTAAAGCCAGCAATGGCAATAAGTACATATCTATCAATAATCACCCTAAATGTAAATGGACTGAATGCACCAATCAAAAGACATAGAGTAACAGAGTGGATAAAAAAGCCAAACCCATCTATATGCTGTTTACAAGAGACTCACCTCAAACCCAAAGATATACACAGAATAAAGGTGAAGGGATGGAAAAACATATTTCATGCAAACAACAAAGAGAAAAAGCAGGTGTTCCAGTACTGTATCAGATAAAATAGACTTCAAAACGAAGAAAGTAGCAAGAGATAAAGAAGGACATTGTATAATGGTAAAGGAGTCAGTCTAACAAGAGGTTATAACCATTACAAATATATATGCACCCAACACAGGAGCGCCAACATATGTGAAACAAATACTAACAGAATTAAAGGAGGAAATAGATAGCAATGCATTCATTTTAGGAGACTTCAACACACCACTCACTCCAAAGGACAGATCAACCAGACAGAAAATAAGTAAAGACACAGAGGCACTGAACAGCACACTAGAACAGATGGACCTAACAGACATCTACAGAACTCTGACCCAAAAGCAGCAGGATACACATTCTTCTCAAGTGCACATGGAACATTTTCCAGAATAGACCACATACTAGGCCACAAATAGAACCTCAGTAATTTCAAAAATATTGAAATCCTACCAACCAACTTCTCAGATCACAAAGGTATAAAACTAGAAATAAATTGTACAAAGAAAACAAAAAGGCTCACAAATGCATGGAGTCTTAATAACATGCTCTTAAATAATCAGTGGGTCAACGACCAAATTAAAACAGAGATCAAACAATATATGGAGACAAATGACAAAAACAACACAAGCCGCAACTTCTGTGGGATGCAGCAAAGGCAGTTCTAGGGAGAAAGTATATTGTAATCCAGGCCTATTTAGAGAAGGAAGAACAATCCCAAATGAATAGTCTAAAGACACAATTATTGAAATTGGAGAAAGAAGAACAAATGAGGCCCAAAGTCACCAGAAGGAGAGACTAATAAAGATTAGAGAAGAAATAAAATTGAGAAGAATAAAACAATAGAAAAAAATCAATGAAACCAAGAACTGTTTTTTTTTTAAAATAAACAAAATAGATAAATCCCTAGCCAGACTTATTAAGAGAAAAAGAGAATCAACACACATAAACAGAATCAGAAATGAGAAAGGAAAAATCACGATGGACCCCACAAAAATACAAAGAACTATAAGAGAATACTATGAGAATCTATATGCTAACAAGCTGGAAAACCTAGAAGAAATGGACAATTTCTTAGAAAAATACAACCTTCCAAGAACGACCAAGCAAGAAACAGAAAAACTAAACAGACCAATTACCAGCAAAGAAATTGAATTGGTAATCAAAAAACTACCCAAGAACAAAACCCCTGGGCCAGATGGATTCATCTCTGAATTTTACCAGACATACAGAGAAGAAATAATAACCATTCTCCTTAAAGTTTTCCAAAAAATAGAAGAGGAGGGAATACTTCCAAACTCACTCTATGAAGCCAGCATCACTCTAATACCCAAACCAGGCAAAGACCTCACCAAAAAAGAAAATGACAGACCAATATCCCTGATGAACATAGATGCAAAAATACTCAACAAAATATTAGCAAACCGAATTCAAAAATACATCAAGAGGATCATACACCATGATCAAGTGGGATTCATCCCAGGGATGCAAGGATGGTACAACATTCGAAAATCCATCAACATCATTCACCACATCAACAAAAAGAAGAACAAAATCCACATGATCATCTCCATAGATGCTTACAAACCATTTGACAAAATTCAACATCCATTCATGATAAAACTCTCAACAAAATGGGTATAGAGGGCAAGTACCTCAATATAATAAAGGCCATATACAACAAACCCACAGCGAACATCATACTTAACAGCGAGAAGCTGAAAGCTTTTCATCTAAGATTGGGAACAAGACGGGATGCCCACTCTCTCCACTGTTATTCAGCATAGTACTGGAGGTCCTAGCCACGGCAATCAGACAAAACAAAGAAATACAAGGTATCCAGATTGGTAAAGAAGTCAAACTGTCACTATTTGCAGATGACATGATATTGTACATAAAAAACCATAAAGACTCCACTGCAAAACTACTAGAACTAATATCTGAATTCAGCACAGTTGCAGGATACAAAATTAACACATAGAAATCTGCTGCTTTCCTATACACTAAAGATGAACTAGCAGAAAGAGAAATCAGGAAAAGAATTCCATTCACAATTGCATCAAAAAGAATAAAATACCTAGGAGTAAACCTAACCAAGGAAGTGAAAGACCTATACCCTGAAAACTACACGACACTCCAAAGAGAAATTAAAGAGGACACTAGCAAATGGAAATGCATCCCATGCTCTTGGCTAGGAAGAATAAATATTGTCAAAATGGCTATACTACCTAAAGCAATCTACAGATTCAATGCAATCCCTATCAAACTACCAACAACAGTCTTCAATGAATTGGAACAAATAGTTCTAAAATTCATATGGAACCACAAAAGACCCCGAATAACCAAAGCAATCCTGAGAAGGAAGAATAAAACAGGGGGAATTACACTCCCAGTCTTCAAGCTCTACTACAAAGCCGCAGTAATCAAGACAATTTTGGTATTGGCACAAGAACAGACCCACAGAACAGTGGAACAGAATAGAAAATCCAAACATATACGGTCCAGTAATATATGACAAAGGAGCCTTGGATAACAATGGGGAGATGACAGCCTCTTCAGCAGCTGGTGTTGGAAAATCTGGACAGCTACATGAAAGAGAATGAAACTGGACTACTGTCTAGTCCCATACACAAAAGTAAACTCAAGGTGGATCAAAGACCTGAATGTAATTCATGAAACCATAAAACTCTTAGAAAAAAACATAGGCAAAAATCTCTTGGACATAAACATGAGTGACTTCTTCATGAACATATCTCCCCAGGCAAGGGAAACAAAAGCAAAAATGAACACGTGGGACTATATCAAGCTGAAAAGCTTCTGTACAGCAAAGGACACCATCAGTAGAACAAAAAGACATCCTACAATATGGGAAAATATATTCATAAATGACGTATCCGATAAGGGGTTGACATCCAAAATATATAAAGAACTCACGCACCTCAACAAACAAAAAGCAAATAATCCAATTAATAAATGGGCAGAGGACATGAATAGACACTTCTCTAAACAAGAAATTCAGATGGCCAACAAGCACATGAAAAGATGCTCCACATCGCTAATCATCAGAGAAATGCAAATTAAAACCACAATGAGTATAGCCAACATCCAAAACACAAACTACAACAAATGCTGGTGAAGATGTGGAGAAAAGGGAACCCTCCTACACTGCTGGTGGGAATGCAAATTAGTTCAACCATTGTGGAAAGCAGTATGGAGGTTCCTCAAAAAACTCAAAATAGAAATACCATTTGACCCAGGAATCCCACTCCTAGGAATTTATCCTAAGAATGCAGCAGCCTAGTTTCAAAAAGACAGATGCACCCCTATGTTTATCGCAGCACTATTTACAATAGCCAAGAAATAGAAGCAACCTAAGTGTCCATCAGTAGATGAATGGATAAAGAAGAGGTGGTACATATACACAATGGAATATTATTCAGCCATAAGAAGAAAACAAATCGTACCATTTACAACAACATGGATGGAGCTAGAGGGTATTATGCTCAGTGAAATAAGCCAAGCCGAAAAAGACAAGTATCAAATGATTTCACTCATATGTGGAGTATAAGAACAAAGAAAAAAAGCGAAGGAACAAAACAGCAGCAGACTCACAGAACCCAAGAATGGACTAACAGTTACCAAAGGGAAAGGAACTGAAGAGGATGGGTGGGAAGGGAGGGACAAGGGGGAATAATGGGCATTACGATTAGCAGATATAATGTAGGGGGGACACGGGGAGGACTGTACATCTCTGAGCAGGGAAGTAGTGATTCTATAGCATCTCACTACGCTGATGGACAGTGAGTGTAATGGGGTAGGTGGGGGGAACCTGATGAAGTGGGGAGTTTGTAAACATAATGTTGCACATGTAAGTGTAGATTAATGATATCAAAGTAAAAACAAAACAAAGCAGTAATGCTGACAGTAGAGGGAAGTGGCACGGTAAGGGAGAATGGCAAGTAGGTGAGGGTCAGCTGGATCAGTGAGAGGTGTGAGAAGCAGCTGAGGGGGCTGGAGCAGTCCCAGCCCCAGCGAAAGGCCAGTGACCGAGTAGGGAGGGAGGCCCCAGGTGCTGCAGGGAGGGGGCTCTGAAGGTCCCCAGCATTTAAGGAAACCCCAGTGCGTGCTCCCACCCCACACTGTAGAGGTCAGGGTGGGAGCCGGTGGGTGCTCTTGCTCTGACTAGCAACAGAGTGTTCCACGCTGCTGGGGGCCAGAAAGCACCAAAGGTGTTTAGTAGTAACAAGGAGCTTGGTTCAAGTTTGGTGAAACAAGATTGTGAGAGACTTGATCTCTTTTCGGCATTTTTCAAGTTTTGCTTATTTCTAGGAAGAGAGTCATTGAGGATGGTTATTTCTGTTTTCAGAAAACGTGCATCTCTGCTGGGGCTCCCTCCCCTACATTTGGTAGTGGGCTTTCTGGCCGTTTTCTTGAACTTTAAGTTGCCACGTGCTCCAAGAGAGGAAGGTAGTGCTCAGGCATCCGTAAGCCCCCACTGGTGGGCGGGACAGGGAGAAGGGCTGGGGCAGAACTGTGAGTCTTAGAAGCTTCTGAGAATGAGCTTTTATGCTGTTTTCAGTGGGAGAATCTCTACAGCAAACCACATCTGTCATGACTGTTCTCTGTGGTCCAGAGGCACAGGCGCTCTGCAGTACTGTGCAGGCTGCCTCTGCCCAGTGGGGGCCTGCTGGTGCGCATGGCCAGCCACTTCGTTAGATTCACCTGTGGTCTGTCACCTGTTGCCATGCCAGAGCTGTAGTGGCCCATTACATAATTTTATAGTTAGACCTTAAGCCCAGACTTCCTCTCAGTGCAGCTGAGCCTGTCATGTTTTTTGCCACTGATTCCATGATGTCCTGTGGCTATCTTAGGAACAGGCTGTATGTATTGGACAAACACCCTGTTCGGCCACGAAAGGCCATTTGTATTAGCATGCTGGCCTACAGAAGAGAGCAAGAGAGGACCAGCCTTTCCTCTGAAGACTTGGGGATGTTTCGCCTTGCAGGCCTGCTTGTGGGTGCTTTTAGGTTCTCAGGAAGCTCAGTGATCACATAAGGTCATGTATGTGTATTCCTGGGGATCCAGAAATGCAGGCACTTCTCCAACCCCATAGTTCTTTATTCTCTTTATTACAGTAAACAGGCCTTTAGCTAACAGCCCAACAGACCCTTGCTAATAGTCAATAACTGGGTTCAAAAGGGATAACATATGGAAATGTTATGTAAACAGGTCTGTGGTATTAGGAATGACCCTTCATAATGCCTTCTGTTGACTTGTCAGCTTGTCAATCTGGCCAAACATTTTTGAGAAAGATATTAAGCAACTAGGTGTCAAATTACATCTGCCTTGGGAATACACAGACTGAAAACTGAGTTTACTAGAAGATGCTCAAAGGGCATTCAGGGTTTGAGAACTCAGTTTTCAGTTTGAGAGCCACCCAGTGGGACTGGACAGTGCTTGTCTTCCACCGCTGCTGAACTCAACGCTGAGCCACAGTTTAAGGGCCTTGGCTGGAGCGTGGCCAGCCGTGCCCCTAAGAACTTAATTCACCCAGGCCCTCCCCAGATCTACGTACTGACTGAATAGGCTTTGATGACATTTTGAATATATTTCAAGTACACAGTGCATTAGTTTAAAAGGTGTTTGACTTTGAATCTATTTCAAACCCAATTTGTTTCAAATCTGTTATGGCTGAAACTAAACCAATTTTTCCTTTCTGTCACAATTCTCTGCTTAGATGTTAGGTGTCCCAAAGGACCAGAGCACCCTATTGTTCTGTGTTGTAAACAGGTCTGCCACTGTCAAAAGACAAATGTGATCCCTTGATTTGGGGGGCTGCTAACGCAACTAATGATTTTCTCGTGGTGTTTTTCCCCCTTCCCCTGTCAGGAAGGGCGCCTGTGGCCTTCAGACAGCTCCCGGCCTCGGCCAGTTCCCTCGGAGGTAAGGGGCTGGACCGGGTGAGGGTGGGTGGCAGGAGGAGGGCCCCATGTGCGGAGGGAAATAAGCCCTTGCAACAGAATCAGTGGAAGGGTTAAATGTATTACACACAGATAACCAAATAACACATTTAATTTAAGGCATATACCTATAACTTTGGTTAAGAAAGTGGGGAGTGGATTTTCCCTCGACCATCCCAGAGATTATTTGTGCTTGTCTAAAGCTCTTTACAGAAAACAGGCTGAGAACTGCTGGTCTTCACACGATCCCATAAGCTGCTAATAATAGGCTTGGCAGATGCAGGCATAACTTATTAATACTACATCACGCTTCATTGCCAAATCTCCAAATTTAGCTGTATGATTTTTAAAATAACATAGTTTTTTGCTTTTAAATTAAAAAATATGGTAAGAGAAGTCAGTGGACTTACATACATATATACATATATGTGTGTATAAAATGTCTTTCCCGTAGAAGAAACCTGGATGGTGGAATATATGAGAGAACTATGTAAGAAATATACTACCTGGATTCATTTTGGAACAATATCAATCATATTTATTTTGGAATAAAAAATATTTTTTATGTCAGTTACTAAAAAAAAACTACATGAAACTTTTGTCCAGAAAGAAGTAACTGGAAAAGCCTAGAAAACAGAAAAAAAAGTCACTCACTCCATATTTTTTGATAAGGTGGCAAGCTCCTATAAATAATTCATAAATAGATCCAAAGCCTTCTTCCAGCTCCAGGTACTGTGGTGTGAACTTAAAATTTCCACTTATAATGAAAGCACTGAGCTGCTCCCACTCAGGTTCGAGAGCTGGAAGGACCCAAGGATGTAGGCGGGCAGCCTTCTTACCTTATAGGCCATGGAGTGGGGCCTGTACTTGGGCACCAGGTGGACAGGACTGGACACTGTTTGCACATGCTCTCCACTGTGTCCTGTGTGCTACACTCAGGAAATTACTGTGTGTTCTACTTGAACCAGAGCAAATCATACACAACATATGCAATAACTCCCATTAAACCCAAATTTTCAGTTAACCACCCCTCTCCATGGCTGGACCATCCTGGATAAACTGTGTTTTTGCAAGGTGAGTGGTAAGTCATGAGGAATAAGAAAGCTACACTTTTTTCTGGAACAGGCTTTTCTTGTTCTGTCAGGGAAAGTTTTCCAACTGGTGAATTTCCTTGATACCATCATGTCCATCGTCATCATTGTACCAAGAATGTCTCTAGCTTCCCTCTTTTCCTTGCAGATCATGTATGCCCCACGCTCCAGGGACAGGTTTCCTGCCCCATCCTTTATCCAGAGGGATCGGTTCAGCCGCTTCCAGCCCACCTACCCCTATGTGCAGCACGAGATTGACCTTCCTCCCACCATCTCCCTGTCTGACGGGGAGGAGCCACCTCCTTACCAGGGGCCCTGTGCGCTGCAGCTCAGGGACCCCGAACAGCAGATGGAACTCAACCGAGAATCTGTGAGGGCCCCACCCAACCGAACCATATTCGACAGTGATTTGATAGATGTTTCTGTGTACAGTGGGGGCCCATGCCCGCCCAGCAGCAACTCGGGCATCAGTGCCAGCATGTGCAGCAGCGGTGGGCGGATGGAGGGGCCGCCCCCGACCTACAGCGAGGTGATGGGTCACTACCCAGGTGCCTCCTTCTTCCATCACCAGCACAGCCACGTGCCCAGGGGCAGCAGACTGCCGCTCCAGCAGGACAGCTCGGGGAGCACCGTGGTGCCCTTCCAGGTTAAAGACAGGAAGCCTGGGGACCTTGTCTGATGCTTGACGGCGCAAGTTGAGGAGAAAGCCACCCAGGAGAGAGGCGGCTGTGCTGCCCGTCCACAGTGCTACTCGGTTCGACGTGCTACAACTGAGTAAAACCAAATGTGCGAATGTGGTCTGTTTCTGATTCCTTTCAGGGGAACTGCATGCAGAAGAGACTGAAATAATACAACCTTCCGTCCAATCTGACCACAAACAGTGTTTATTGGGGGCAGGCGTTGGGGCAGGGGATGGCTTTAGCAGAGGGTGGGTGTGGGAACGCAGAGAAAGGGATACTTTGAAGCTGTTGTGAAGTAAAACCCACAGAGACATCTGATGTATTTAACGTGAAGGCAGATTTTGCAGAGAAAGAGGCCCAAACGGCCTGTTTCATAACCAACTGATAAAGGTACACTATTATATATCACCCCAGGAAGAATGGGCCAGTTTGCTTTTTCTCCCAAGGTGTGGAGCTCTTAATTTTGTTTTAAAAATACGATTCAAAATTCCTATTTTGTGTGCTCAGGTATAAAGTGAGGGAAGTTCGATGAGCGCAAGGAGTTGATTTGTGTTGCGGTGGTGTGGTCAAAGTCGCACCACCTTAATATTCAAACTCCCTGTGAGGGAGCTCCTTCACAGGAAGCTTCGTGCCCTGTCTCTTCTCCTGTGGGTGAGTGCTTGGCAGAACAGCCCGATGGGCTCCCTTGGCCGTGCGGAGGTAGCCTAACTCCTGCCGCCTTTGTCAATCAGGAAAGTCAGTCGTCACCAGAGCTCTGGGAGACTTTTGGATGGAAGACAGCAAGCGCTGAATTCCTGCACTCCTGACCTGTGGAGTCCCTCTGCTGGTCTTCAGCTGCCTACCTTATTAAATCGAGCCCAGCACATGCACTTATGTGCCCTCCAACAGTGCAGTTTCTTCAGTAGTGTAGTTTTTTTTCCCTGTGGCATGAAATACACTCAGATACCTACATAATTTTATGCAATAAATTGTTTAAGATGCAAGGTGGTTACTTTCAATACTGCTGACACCTGTGACTTCTCAGTGTGTTCCCACTGTCTTTCTCCTTTCCCAGTAGTTCAGGTCAGGCCAGGGCAGCTGCTTGGTGCTGCCAAGGCTCCCATGCAGCCGCCTGGCCTTGGCATGAGGGTTTGGCAGTGGGCTCTTCAGGCACAGGAAGCCCCTGGAGGTGACTGAGGAGCACCAGGTTGCTGGGCATGGTAAGCCACTGCACGCTGCTGGTGGTGGTACAGCCCTCTAGCAGGAACGCAGCACTCAGAACCTGCCCAGTGCCCGTGGGGGTCTGCTCATTCTCTGCGGTGGTGGCCAAAGCTGGACGGTCAGTGATAAACCAGAGCAGGGCTGGGAGTGACTCTCAGAGCACAGGATAAAAAGGACAACGTGCAGTGAGAAAATCCAACTAGAGAACTAATTTTAAATACTGTTGAATGTCTTAGTCTTAATCCTGATATTTGCAAACATCCATTCTTATGTAAAACACCTTTCTTCTGGAAGTCAACATGGCCAGTGGCTCCTCAGTAGTGGCCCTGGGAGGACTCATCCGTGGCAGCCGCCCGCCCAGGGCAGTTGTGCCCTCCAGCATGAAGCAGTGTTTGGGGTGCCGTCTCTGAGCGCTGTGGACCGTTACTGTCTGAGGGTCCAAGCAGTGACGGCCCGTGAGGGCCTGTGTGTGGGCTGAGCTGGAGAAGTCCATGTCCTGTCCACTGACCTTTGCTGTTCTATGCTGTTTCTGTTGGTTGCAAGGGAGCTGGGTTTTGTTTTGTCTTGAGGATTGGACCCTGCATTAGATTCTTGCATGCCACACAGTACCTTCCACAGAACTAGCCAGGCTCTTAAAAGGAGAAAGAAAAGGGACAACAGTTGTCACTCATGCTTCAGACCCTGTTTGAAATGTGTCCACCGAGGGCTTCAGTGGGAGTCCCAGCCAGGCAGGCCTGCACCCTCCAGCCCCCTCCACCAGCCCGTTAACCGCTCTTGGGGCAAGCTGTGCTCAAAGGAGGCAGGTGTCCCCTGGCAGCTGAAGATGAGGAAGCTTGTCCCAGTGGTGGAGGCTTGGGGCAGGTCATTGCTGGATTGTCTCTTCAGTTGAAAGTGGGGTTAGCTAATGATGTCATCCTTCCAAACCTTGCCTGTAATTCTGGTAAAGTTTTATCCCGTAGCTCAAAATGGTTTTATAATCCTTATTTTTCTACCTGCTACAAGAATGAGCCATTGTTACAAACCTGTACATTCTTTAGTCACTTTGAAAGTGTATGAACATTCTGCAGATGTCCACAGTATTGGCAAAATAATTATTTAATTCAAATAACCTTAATCGTCCTAGAAACAGATTCCTTCCCACTCATCCTAAAGAATTGCCCTTTGAGTTAAATAAAGACATAGTCACATCAACCATGGCTTGAATGGTCTTTGAGGACCCTCAATAATGACAGTTTAAAAGCCAAGGTCATCGGTTGAAAATTAAGTTTCCCCTTGACATAAGAAAAAGGTAATTGAGAGCAATAGCTCTTGAAGGCTGTGGCTTGCCTGTCTGCACAGCGCTGCCCCTTGCTGCCTGGTGGGGGAAAGGAGACTATGGGGACGCAGTCTGCACAGCAGGCCTGACACCCAGGAGCCGACATGCTCATGGAACCCAGGCTCCAGTTTAGAAACTGGTGGGTCAGGCAGTCAGGAATAGGCTTGGGAGTTCAGTAGAGCATTTAAAAAATGGATCGCAGTGTTCAAAAGGACAGCTGGTGGGAACTGATACTCCTGGGCATCCTGCTGTCCATTTGTCCCATTTGTCCACTGTCCCAGGGACTTCCAGGAGCATGAAGCCCAAGGTGTGTTGAGTCCCATTTATAGCAGCACAGAGTTCAGGCAGATAGTTTCTTTTTCAGTAAGTCTAGCATTCTTCAGACACTGAAGCAGTCCTTTATCCAAGAGATTTTGCTAAACAAATAAAGCATTTAAAGAATGGATCTATTCTGGAGTCACTGACCAAAACGTAATGCCAAAGAAGCTTGGCAAGCTTACCCGGCATTCTTCCCATGACGTGCACGGACACACAGCCCATAAGAAACTTCAAGATAGTGAAAGGGCTACACTTATGTCCACTACTTTTGGCTCAAACTTATGGGAGAGGAAGTGGAGCCAGCAGGACAGGGGCCTCGTGTGGTTCACGTGACCTGACTTCCCAGAGCTCTGCGCTCTCCCCTTCATTTGCCATCATGAGAGTGAGAAGGGCCCAGAAGGCAAGCCCTTTTGAAAGAGCTCCTGCTCCGATCCCTGCTTCTTCTAGAGCCAGCCTGCCATGTGACAGGGCACCTGCAGCCTGTCTGCCCCACCGGGAGACCCAGGCGCCCCTGCCTCCATGGGGCAAGCCCGGTGAGTGCAGTACCGACTGCAGTTGGTAGCTTCGCCATTCATTTTCTTAAAATTTCCTAAGCTCAGCAGTGTACGAAGGAAAAAGCTGGGAAGGATACTTGGGTTTTGTTAACTGATTTTGTCTATGTGACTAAAACAGAAAAAACACCAGTGCTTGGCACTGAGCCTTTGGAGGTGACATAGGCCCCCTCCTAGCTTTCTTCGGTGTCCCCAACTCCAGGGGACAACAGGGCTGAGGCTCACCTGGTCGGGCAGGCCTTGGGGACCGTTAAGAAAGTAATGGTTGGGTGACAAGCTAGCAAGTCTCCACAGAGACCGTGTTTAATGAGAGTCACAGAGCAAGAAGCCTTGCTTCCCCCGAATCACAGGCAATGATCTTGATTGCTGGGTGCCAGCCCCGCTGGGCATGGGTTCCAAGCAGGCCCTCTTGGCTAGGCCCCAGCGGCCAGCATGAAGGACTCCCTGAGCTGGAGTCACCACCTCCCAGAGAGCCGCATCTTTTGCATAGTCCAAGTGTAGAGTTTGCTGCCAGGGTCAGGCAGTCAGGCTGCAGTGTCAGGGAGCTGGTGCGTGGTTTGGAGGCCTTGCTGGGCGAGCACCGTCTTCCTTCCCTCCCGTCCCCTCCTTTCTGTGTGCTCATTTAGTGTAGCTGGGGGGCTGAGCTACATAGACTTCGATGTGCAAACTTGTGTGCTGTGTGGATCCCTATTCATTTTCGAGCTCTGCATGTCAGGAGTTTTAAAGCAACCAAGGTGTCCTCCATCCACTTCCAGCAGACTCTGGGAGCTGGGGCCCTACCAGGGCCATGCTCTGCTGTCACCTTTGTCGTGCCTCACTTACAATGGTGCTTTTCCAGCTATCCATCTTTTCTTGTGTTTTATTTGTAGGGTACTGTATATAACTTGAATATATTATGCACATATCCTACCCAATGGGTAGAACAAAAAATTGTTAATATTGTAATATAATGTATAGATACCAATTTTAACAGAAATGGCATAGAATTTGTGAATGCCTGTGTGCTTTGTCCTCTTTTGTAAGGAAATTTGCAAATGTATGCATACAGATAAAAGTCTGTGAGGTTTATTTTCCTATTAAATATTATTATAATAACAGAAGGAAAAGAAGTCTGAACAAGCAAGCCACTTTATGACCAGCATATGTATAGCAATCGAGAGCTGCATCTTTGCTGTGAAAACACTTTTAAATACTAATTGAAAAAAATCCCACAGCTTTTGGGTTGCCACTATACGCTTCTTAATCTCTTTAGTAACGCTTAGTTGGACCAGTGTGTGTTAGAAAAAAATTGATTTTTCACTTTGCTTTATGAAAAGACATTATCTCACGTTACAGAATAACGGAGATGGCAGACCCCAGTGAAAAGTGCACATTTTGTTAAAATTGCAAAAATTATGTCAGAGTAAATGGCCTGCATTTTACTGAGGACTTTGTTCAGCACAGAGGCATTTATGATCCTCTGTGTCCCAAGTGTCTCTGGGCCTTTCTCTTTGGAAAAACTGAAGCTGTGGAGCCAATAAACTACCAGTAGTTCCCAGGGACAGGATACCTTGGGAAAGCAAATGCACTGAACACTGCCTTCGTAGAAACTGTCTCGTTTTGGGTTATCATTAGCAGAGATTTAGCTAGCAGCCAGAAGAATCTTACATTCATTCCTATTGCTGTCTCATGGTGATCTCGACCCCAAAACAAGCATGGTTTTGCCATCAGTGAGGGGGTCACATTTTCAGCTGCATGTTATCACACCGCTCTTACTCAGCATCTACTTCCAGCTCAGTTTTTAGTGTCTGTGACTTCTGCTTTTAAGTATTTTCACATTACGAACAGAAATGCCTACAACGTGTTTCACTAAAACCACTGTTGAACCATGGGTGTCTGCGTCCTTTCCAGTGTTGTCTGTAAAGGCAATCAGTGAGATTTCGCCTCTCTGATCCATTTCTATTTCGTTGTCATCAGAGGATAATTCTAATAAACTCCACGTTGTTAATTTACTGTGTGGTGTACGTTGTGATTTTGAAAATCACTACAGGATGATTCATTACCTTAACCTCCACAAAACAAATTACCAATTAATGAGCCGACTAAAAGTCAGCCTTTTGCTTATAATGTTATGAAAGGACCTTGAAAAGATAATTATCTCACGTGCTCTGTCCACCCAGCAGGTTGTCTGCTGTGCTGCAGGGGCCCCCCTCAGGATCAGTACTGAGAACCGAGGCTCCTTCGGCCAGAAACACCCCACCCCGCTCCGGTTCCATATCTTGGGAGAACTGTTGGGCATGAGTGTCATCAGAGAATATTCTAGACTCAGAGGTACTAAAATTTGTTACCATGCCATTGCTTCCTTTCTACAGACCTAACTGAGGCTTAAACTTCATTGTTAACGATGCTGGTTTGTTTTGATGTGCTTATTGGTATAATGCTATTTTTCATTGCATAGCTTTCAAAAATCACATTTTTCTAATTGTATACTTGTCTAGTTTAAAGCTACTTTAAAATATGTACAATACTACTCACAGGGTTTATTAATTTTTATTATAATGCAGCCTACTAAAAAAGTACAACTGTACTGGAACTTTTCAACGGTTCATACGTGACCTGATAATTAGAAGCCATTAAGGTATCTAATAGCGATTTGTGCTTTCGTTTCAACACAATTCCAATTACACAGAAAAAGGTTTCCAGCTATTGTGTATTTGCCTCTTTTAACTCAACAGTGGTGATGTGGGTCTTGGAACTGAAGTCTGCAATCACAGTACTTTTAAAGAAAGACGTTGCTCTAAGTGCTGTTTGTTAGTTACAAAATCAGCTTTTTCTGCTTGTTCTTAATGCTGTGGTCAAATCATGGCATAAAATCATTAAAAATAACCAGTGATATGCACGTGTCTCCTTTTTTTCTTTTAATCTCTCAAAAGCAGAGCACGTAAGTGGAAAAATACTGCATGTGTTTTAAAATCCATCTCAAAAAAACACTTCTATGGCTCCCTAGCTAACCTTCTCATTCAGCTTTTCGTCGTTCCGACTTTTCGGAAATCATTATATTCTGCTATATATAAATCACTCTGGTCAGAACATAGGATTCTTTTCCCAGTTCTGGGTTCTACATGGAATACTCAGGACCATCCTCAGCCTATGGAAGGAGCTACCGAGAACAGCTTCACCTGGGCCGGAGCAGGAGTTTACGGTGGTCATCCGGGTTCTGATGGCTGTCACAGGGGAACTGCAGCTCCGCGGCCCAAGCATCAACGACTTTCCTGCCATGAGAACCACTCAGCAACAGACACCGGAGGAGGCTGAGGCCCTTGCACTGGAGGTTTGCAGTCCGGGATAATGCAGCGCTCTCAATCTCTTTCACTGAGAGGTTGGACTAACACTATCTCTAAGCGCTAAATAAGTGTATGAATTCACAGATGACATGATCATATATGTACAAAACCTCACACAATCTACCAAACTATTAGAATCTGGCATGGTTGCAGAAAATACAATTTATTTTTGCATTTCTATGTTAGTACTGAACTTTGGAAACTAAAAGCTTAAAAATACCATTTAAATCATT
Organism: Phataginus tricuspis; assembly: GCA_029783875.1. Lineage (NCBI taxonomy): Eukaryota > Metazoa > Chordata > Mammalia > Pholidota > Manidae > Phataginus > Phataginus tricuspis. The sequence goes on along the minus strand of JAQQAC010015530.1, from coordinate 11,521,049 downwards.
TTATTTAACTCTTGTCATAACACACATTTTAGAATCTGATTTTCTTGAAGGGGGATTAGAAAGATATCGGGGAAAATAACTACAAAAACAAGATTTCCTTCCCTTAGAACAGCATATAGTTGCTAATAAGCCACAGTATCCTCTGGAATAAATTCTAAAATCTCTTACTCAGCAGATCATTCAAGGAATGTTAATATTCCCCAAACTTGCTGCCCCTGAGTGAAGCTAAAGCTAGGATAAACTTTCCTTGTGGAAAAGTTCTGCACAGAAGGAAAAAGGGGATACAGAGCTTGAGATTCCTACTCGATGATCCTAGTCAGTAAACCATGGGGTCTGCTTGCCATGACATGAAACAGAGTCCCTCTCACCTCATCTGCCACAAGGTATAGACGTACCAGGTGTCACCTGGGAGCCATCTCAGTGTGGGGTCCCCTGGAAGGAAAGCCGAGTCAAGGATCTCAATGAAGGTAGCTTATCTGGGAGCTGCTCCCAGAGGAGGAAACAGAAGAATGAGGGAGCAGGGAGAGGACAGCAGAGGGTCTGGTGCTGGTCTCCACACTGTGCCAAGAAACCAGAGGGGCACCTTTGTGGGAGGGAGGTAGGGGCACTGATCTCCACTGTTATGAGTGTTGCCCTGGGGAATATCTTCCCAGTCATCCTGAGGCTCTTAAGACTTGAGAAGGTGCCCTAAGGCAGAAAAACAAGACAACCCAGGCCTGGACGCTGCACGGTCACAGGAGCTGAAATCAAAGTAGCCACTGAGACGGGGGTGGGGCTCTCACACCCCTGGGGTAGCACACACAACACTCAGCAGGTCCTTGGAAGTGCCAGGTGCTGTGGCTTGGTGGGAAACACCAGGTTCTGGACCCACTGTTTGCTCAGGTATAGGACATATGGGCCACCCATCACCATCTCTCACTCACGATGCGCTCTGCCTGCGCTCCCAGCCCTACACAGGGAACATGGGAGTTCTCAAGGTGCTTCTGTGATGCTGAAACACACTTGCACAGACTCTAGACCCCTCCAATCTGGCTTTCCTGCATCAACTTGCTCTGCTCATTAGGTCATTTGTGAAACAGCAGAGCTGCTGACTCCCCCTACACCTTCAGGGGACATTAAGAAATGCAAAGCAAGCTTGGTACCCTCTTGCAGAGATCACTCATGGTAAGCTTTGGAATAAAACACTGCATCCTAACCCCACAATGATACTTGCAAATAACAGTTGATAATGAGTCTGGTATTTGGAACATAATAATTCCATTCTCTCATTACACTGTTCTGCTTTGAATGGATTCTAATTTAAACATACATTTTAAAATAACAGCCAAAAAGTAAAACGTTCACATTTGTCAAGTTTTGTTCACAGATGTGTCCGTGCAGACTTCAGCTGCTGCCCTAGTAACACAAATCTCACTTTATACTCTCACTGTTCTAAAAAATCGTAAGTGCAAAAACTATGGTTTTAATCATTTGAACATAGCGTAGTGGTGACTGAAACACAGACTTTCAAAAAGCCTTGCCAGGAAGAGGTATATACACTTACAAACAGTCGTATATATTAGCTCCTGTGTAACTTCGTTTACTAGCCATTTGCTACTGTTACCAGGCATCTGTAAGCACAGAATAGTCCAGCAATCCACACAACAGAGTAAGCCTGATTTGAAATCAAAGTACAAATGCTGTCTCTCTGACTGTGGTGGGCCAGGTGACCCCAGGTCCTCGCCTGCTCTCCACCCTGAGCTGCTGCCTAGGCATGGACTCTGCTGGTCACTCCCATCTTCAGCACGGGACTCTAAGATGATTTAGCATCTGTCCCACTTCTGTGAGATTTCCTCCTTACACTTAAAGGGCTTTGGAGCCTAAACACCTCGGTGGTTCAAATAGTAGGTTGCTCTCAAATTAATGTCTCTGGCAGATGGTTGTCTTTAAATATCACCTATTCAATAGGAGCACTGATAGGAAGACTGGAGGAGGGTGTGTGCTTGCCATGAAGGGCCCTCGACAAAGGGAGCTGCCATTGCTGTAACTTTATTACACATTTAATTTTAAAAACATTTTGTCCAATTACTACGGACATGTAAATAGCAGTCTGCTTTGGAATGCTCTACACCAACCACTGTAGCTTAAAATGCCAGTGACAAAAACACCAGAATAAATTAAAGGGGAAATAAAAAAGTTTCTTGAGAGAAACACAAATGGGAACTCGACATACCAGAACTTATGAGATGCAGCCAAAACAGTTCTAAGAGGGAAGTTCATAGAAATAAACACCTACATTAACAAGAAAGATCCCAAATAAACAACCTAAAATAGAAAAAGAACAAACTGAGCCCACTGTTAACAGAAGGAAGGAAATAATAAAGGTTAAAGCAGAAATAAATTAAAAGAGAACACAAAAACAATAGAAAAGATTTAATCGAACTAAGAGTTGGTTCTTTGAAAGATGAACAAAATTAATCAATGAATTCAGTGAAGTTTCAAGAAAACAAAATTATATAAAAATCAGTAGCATTTCTATACACTAACAACAAATTTTCTGACAAATCAATCCCATGTACAATAGCATTAAAAAAATACTTAACAAAATAAATTTAAAGTATTTTAAAACAATAAATTTAACTAAGGAGGTGAAAGAGCTCTACTCTGAAAATTGTAAGACACTGATGAAAGAAATCAGAAGATACAGTAAATGGAAAGGTATCCCATGTTCATGAATTGGAAGAATTAATATTTTTCAAGTGTCAACACTACTAAAAGCCATACACAGAACCAATGCAATCCCTATCAGGATACCAATTTTGCTTTTTTTTTTTACAAAAATAGAAAAAACACTCCTATATTCTGTATGGAACCACAAACAACCTCAAAAAAACAAGGAAAGAAAAAACACTCCTATATTCTGTATGGAACCACAAACAACCTCAAAAAAACAAGGAAA
>JAQQAC010015530.1:11459832-11518101 GCA_029783875.1 Phataginus tricuspis | reverse complement strand
CCTATATTCTGTATGGAACCACAAACAACCTCAAAAAAACAAGGAAATCTTAAGAACAAAGCAGGAGGCATCACACTTCCTGATTTCAAGCTACAGTAATTAAAACAGTATGGTAATGGCATCATACAAACAGACAAATAGTCCAATGAAAAAGAATTAAGAGTCCAAAAATAAACCCATACATATATGGTCAACTAACATTTAACAGGGGAGCCAATAATACTCAGTGGAGAAAAAACAGTCTCTTCAATACACGGTGCTGAGATAATTGGGCATTCACATGTGAAAGAATGGAACTTAAGCCCTATCTTACACCACTCACAAAAATTAACTGGAAATGGATTAAAGACTTAAATATAATAATGTAAAACCATGGACTTTCTAAAAGAAAATATGGAAAAGATGCTCCCTGGCATTGCTCTTGGTAATGATTTTTGGCTTTGGTACCTAAAGCACAAGCAACAAAATAAAAAAATAAACAGGTGGGTGATGAAGGGGGTAGTTTAATAACCATAATATTGCACATGTAATTGTAGATTAATGATACCAAAATAAATTATATATATAAAAAAAGGTGGGATTACATCAAACCTAAAATCTTCTGCACAGCAAAAGAAACAAACAAAGTGAAAAGACAACCTATGGAATGGGAAAAAATATTTGCAAACCATGTACCTCATAAGGGGTTATATCCAAAATATATTTAAAAACACATAACTCAATACACTCATTTTTCCAAAGATACACAAATAGTCAACAGGTACATGAAAAGATACTTAACATCACTTGTCATTAGGGAAATGCAAATTAAAACCACAAGATATAGCCTCACACCTCTTAGAATGACCATCAACAAAAAGACACAAGATAACAAATGCCAGTGTAGATGTGGAGAAAAGGAGGCCCTTGTGAACTGTGGGTGGAAATGTATATTAGTGCAGCCACTACGGAAACAATACAGAGGTTCCTCAACAAGTAAAATATAGAACCATATGATCGAGTAATTCCACCTCTGGGAATATATCCAGAGGAAATGGACACAGTAACTTGAAAAGATATCTGCACCCCTATGTTCATAGCAGCATTACTTAACAATAGCCAAGACATGAAAACAACCTGCAAGCCCATCAGTGGATGAATGAATAAAGAAGAGATGGTATATACACACAATGGAATATTACCCAGCCATAAAGAGAAAATATTGCCACTTATGACAACATGGATGGACCTTGAGGGAATTATGCTAATTGAAATAAGTCAGACACAAGCACTGTATGATCTCACTTACACGGTGGAATCTAGAATAAACACCAAACTCAAAGAGATCAGAGATTTGTGGTTACCAGAGGTTGGGGGGCAGGGGAAATGGAAGAAAGGGGGTCCAAAGGTACAAACTTCATTATAAGTACTAGTGATATAATGTACATGACAACTATAGGTGCAGATGATGGATGCTTACTGAACCAATTGTGGTAGTTATTTCACAGAACATGTAAATCAAACCATCATGCTGTGTGCCTTAAATATGTACAGTGATATATGTCAATTATTTCTCAATAAAACTGGGGGGAAAAAAAGCAGGTACCAATTTTAATTAGTACCACATAGGATTGGAGTACCCAATGTCAAGGTAAAGACTACATCACTAGGCCCAACCTTCCTTTCTATAGGACTTAAGTAAAACACATATTTCTCTCCCCATTATTCTAGACCTACAGATTTTTTTTGGTTAATGAGCCACACCATGTGGGGTGGGCAAGGAGGTTGTAGAGCCTTAATAATAAACTGTGAAACTCCAAAGACAGAATAATTAAAAAAACAATTTCCTTCCCTGACTTGCCCTTCCCCCAACCTTTTCTCCCATTCTGGCTTTCTTTCTGTGAAGGTGGGCTGCTGGTGGTGGTGGCGGTGGGGAGATTAGTTAATGCTGACTGCCCCTTAGAGTTTCCTTTACCTCCCCTGTCTAGACCTGAAGTAGACCCTGGAGAACCCTCAGGATCCAAGTGCTGGGATCTTGCACTTCGGGGCTCCTCTCCCTTTTGCAGCCAGAACCCACACCATGGCCTTCATCTCCCTTTGCTTCACGGACACAGTCGCTGTCTTCTGCAACACCATCTATGAGCACTCACCTCTGCCTTACTGTCAACCTCCTTGAAGCCTCAGATGAACACATCTATTCTCCACGACTGACTAGAAGTTCTCCCACCACTTGCTGGTCTCTGCAAGTGTGTCAGCCAACACAGCCTAAGGACAGGGGAGGTGAGACACTCCAGCCCCTCAATCCTCTGCATTCGGATGGAGGGTCTGCTGCCCATGACAGGAGCAGGTCAGCTTCTCCCTCTCTGGCTGGTGAGAAGTAGGCACGCATGCTACCCACATGTGAGTGACAGAGGGACACGAGGCAAATGCAGCATAACAAGCTTTAGCCTCTCAAGGCCATTAGACACTGTGCCCTCCATAGGGGGCCCCAACGACAAAACACTGAAGAACACAGCTTTTCTCTGTGACACTTCACGCTGTTGCAGAGCTGCTCCCATGGTGCCAGGGTTTAGGGCTGGTCATTTTCTTGGGATTCAGAGGCCAGCCTGTGTCCTTTGGTGAAACCTTATAGTACTTAGTCCAGGATATACCGAAATTCTCAGTGCTAAAATTTTCCACAAATGCCAGCTTCTCTGATTGCTTCCTATGTCCCAGTGGATTGGTCTCACATAAGTGGAAAATTCCAATCTGAGCTGGCTCCAAGTATGCGCAAGTACAGGCCCAGACATCATGACCAGTGTCATGACTCCCCCACAGAGGCAACAGGAAAGACCAAACTCCCTTTTTATCAAGGGGCAATGGGGAATTTCCTAAGGTCAAATCCTCTTTGGATATATGAAATGTTAAACATGTACAGATGTATAAAGGCTACATCTAATGGACAGAGTTTTGATTACTTGCTCTCAAGTAATGGATTTAGGTGTTTCAAAATAGCTACTAACTGCTTTACCAAGATCAATCTACATAGTAAGATGCCAGCACTGAGCTGGCCACAGCAAACCTCCCATCCTGTAGTCTGAGAGGACAGTGAAGCTGGAGCATGAGAAACAAATGTTTCCTTTCTGTAATCACAAATGACACAACAAAATAGCTACTCTTCCCCTTCCTGTCACTCTAAAGTAAAAAAGATGAAAACAAAAGAATGTAACAGTTAAAAATTACTAAAAGGCAAAAGATGAAAGGCACCACGAGAGGGTAAATGATGTTAATAAACTGACTTTACCTCCAAATTACGAAGAATTTCAAAAGTCCCAAACCATGGACTTACTTTATCTTAATACCTGGCACAAGAGGAAGAACACCAAACCAAAGTTAAGGCTGAAGTTCAGATCCAGCTCCTGTGCCTCTTTCAATGTACTGGTCTCTGTGTTCTAACCACGAGGGGCAAAATGCTATATAAATTCTCTATAAGCAACTGCATATGTCATAGGCGTAGAGTTGTCTTTATGGAACACCTGAGCTTTATGACTTAGAAAACTCCTATTAATCTAAAGTGCTTCCAAAATGATGCAGTTACCTAATGGTCTAGGTTTCTTAACAGAAGTTGCATAGCTGTTGTGTACAAAACTATTTGACAGTATTTTTAACTTATTTTGGAAAGTAAAACTTGCCTTGCCCTTTATTTCTGAACCCAAAGAGGGAGGAATACAAACCACATACTGTTCCTTCATTTTTTTTTTTTTGGTTAATTTTTAAAAAATAATATATTTTGGTATCATTAATCTACAATTACATGTGCAATATTATGGTTATTAAACTACCCCCTTCATCAGGTCCCCCCTCAACCCCATTACAGTCACTATCTCACTGTAGTGAGATGCTATAGAATCACTACTTGTCTTCTCTGAGTTGTACAGCCCTCCCCGTGCCCCCTCAACATTACATCTCCTAATCGTAATGCCCCTTTTACACTCTTCTCCCTCCCTTCCCACCCATCTTCCCCAGTCGCTTTCCCTTTGGTAACTATTAGTCCGTTCTTGGGTTCTGTGAGTCTGCTGCTGTTTTGTTCCTTCAGTTTTTTCGTTGTTATTATACTCCACATATGAGTGAAATCATTTGATACTTGTCTTTTTCGGCTTGGCTTATTTCACTGAGCATAATACCCTCTAGGTCCATCCATGTTGTTGCAAATGGTAGGATTTGCTTTCTTCTTATGGCTAAATAATATTCCATTGTATATATGTACCACTTCTTCTTTATCCATTCGTCTACCGATGGACACTTAGGTTGCTTCCAATTCTTAGCTATTGTAAATAGTGCTGCAATAAACATAGGGGTGCATCTGTCTTTTTGAAACTGGGCTGCTGCATTCTTAGGGTAAATTCCTAGGAGTGGGATTCCTGGGTCAAATGCTATTTCTATTTTGAGTTTTTTGAGGAACCTCCATACTGCTTTCCACAATTGTTGAACTAATTTGCATTCCCACCAGCAGTGTAGGAGGGTTCCCTTTTCTCCACATCCTTGCCAACATTTGTTGTTGTTTGTGTTTTGGATGTTGGCCATCCTCACTGGTGTGAGGTGATATCTCATTGTGGTTTTAATCTGCATTTATCTGATGATTAGTGAAGTGGAGCATCTTTTCATGTGCCTGTTGGCCATCTGAGTTTCTTCTTTAGAGAAGTGTCTATTCATGTCCTGTGCCCATTTCTTAATTGGATTATTTGCTTTTGGTTTGTTGAGGTGCGTGAGTTCTTCATATATTTTGGATGTCAACCCCTTATTGGATATGTCATTTATGAATATACTCTCCCATATGGTAGAATGTCTTTTTGTTCTACTGATGGTGTCCTTTGCTGTACAGAAGCTTTTAACCTTGATAGAGTCCCACTTGTTCATTTTTGCTTTTGTTTCCCTTGCGCGGGGAGATATGTTCATGAAGAAGTCGCTCATGTTTATGTCCAAGAGATTTTGCTTATGTTTTTTTCTAAGAGTTTTATGGTTTCATGACTTACATTCAGGTCTTTGATCCACCTTGAGTTTACCTTTGTGTATGGGGTTAGACAGTAGTCCAGTTTCATTCTCTTACACGTAGCTGTCCAGTTTTTCCAACACCAGCTGCTGAAGAGGCTGTCATCTCCCCATTGTATATCCAAGGCTCCTTTATCATATATTAATTGACTGCATACGTTTGGGTTAATGTTTGGATTTTCTATTCTGTTCCACTGGTCTGTGGGTCTGTTTTTGTGCCAGTACCAAATTTTCTTGATTACTGTGACTTTGTAGTAGAGCTTGAAGTCAGGGAGCATAATTCCCCCTGTTTGATTCCTCCTTCTCAGGATTGCTTTGGCTATTTGGGGTCTTTTGTGGTTCCATATGAATTTTAGAATTATTTATTCGAGTTCATTGAAGAAAGCTGTTGGTAGTTTGAAAGGGATTGCGTTGAATCTGTAGATCGCTTTAGGTAGTATAGCCATTTTGACAATATTTATTCTTCCTAGCCAAGAGAATGGGATGCATTTCCATTTGTTAGTGTCCTCTTTAATTTCTTCTAGGAGTGTCTTGTAGTTTTCAGAATACAGGTCTTTCACTTCCTTCGTTAGGTTTATTCCAGTGTATTTTTTTCTTTTTGATGCAATTGTGAATGGAATTGTTTTTCTGATTTCTCTTTCTGTTAGTTCATCGTTAGTGTATAGGAAAGCAACAGATTTCTGTGTGTTAATTTTGTATCCTGCAACTTTGCTGAATTCAGATATTAGTTCTAGTAGTTTTGGAGTGGAGTCTTTAGGGTTTTTTATGTACAGTATCATGTCATCTGCAAATAGTGATAATTTGACATCTTCTTTACCAGTCTGGATGCCTATGTCTTTGTTTTGTCTGATTGCCGTGGCTAGGACCTCCAGTACTATGTTGAATAACAGTGGAGAGAGTGGGCATCCCTGTCTTGTTCCCGATCTTGGATGAAAAGCTTTCAGCTTCTCGCTGTTAAGTAAGATGTTAGCTGTGGGTTTGTCATATATGGCCTTTATTATGTTGAGGTACTTGCCCTCTATACCCATTTTGTTGAGAGTTTTTATCATGAATGGATGCTGAGTTTGTCAAATGCTTTTTCAGCATCTATGGAGATGATCATGTGGTATTTGTTCTTCTTTTTGTTGATGTGGTGGATGATGTTGATGGATTTTCAAATGTTGTACCATCATTGCGTCCCTGGAATGAGTCCTACTTGATCATGGTGTATGATCCTCTTGATGTATTTTCGAATTTGGTTTGCTAATATTTTGTTGAGTATTTTTGCATCTACGTTCATCAGGGATATTGGTCTGTAATTTTTTTTGTGTGGTGTCTTTGCCCGGTTTTGGTATTAGAGTGATGCTGGCTTCATAGAATGAGTTTGGAAGTATTCCCTCCTCTTCTATTTTTTGGAAAACTTTAAGGAGAATGGGTGTTATTTCTTCTCTATATGTCTGGTAGAATTCAGAGGTGAATCCATCTGGTCCGTGGATTTTGTTCTTGGGTAGTTTTTTGATTATTGCTTCAATTTCGTTGCTGGTGATTGGTCTGTTTAGATTTTCTGTTTTTTCCTTGGTCAGTATTGGAAGGTTGTATTTTTCTAAGAAGTTGTCCATTTCTTCTCGGTTTTCCAGCTTGTTAGCATATAGATTCTCATAATATTCTCTTATAATTCTTTGCATTTCTGTGGGGTCCGTCATTATTTTTCCTTTCTCATTTCTGATTTTGTTTATGTATGTGGATTCTCTTTTTCTCTTAATGAGTCTGGCTAGGGGTTTATCTATTTTGTTTATTTTTTCAAAGAACCAGCTCTTGATTTCATTGATTTTTTTCTATTGTTTTATTCTTCTCAATTTTATTTATTTCTTCTCTGATCTTTATTATGTCCCTCCTTCGGGTGACTTTGGGCCTCATTTGTTCTTCTTTTTCCAATTTCAGTAATTGTGTCTTTAGACTATTCATTTGGGAATGTTCTTCCTTCTTTAAATAGGCCTGGATTGCAATATACTTCCCTCTTAGAACTGCCTTTGCTGCGTCCCACAGAAGTTGTGGCTTTGTGTTGTTGTTGTCATTAGTCTCCATATATTCTTTGATTTCTGTTTTGATTTGGTCGTTAACCCATTGATTAATTAGGAGAATGTTAAGTCTCCATGTATTTGTAAGCCTTTTTGATTTCTTTCTAAAATTTATTTCTAGTTTTATACCTTTGTGATCTGAGAAGTTGGTTGGTAGGATTTCAGTATTTTTGAATTTACTGAGGTTCTTTTTGTGGCCTAGTATGTGGTCTATTCTGGAAAATGTTCCATGTGCACTTGAGAAGAATGTGTGTCCTGCTGCTTTTGGGTGCAGAGTTCTGTAGATGTCTGTTAGGTCCATCTGTTCTATTGTGTTGTTCAGTGCCTCTGTGTCTTTAGTTATTCTCTGTCTGGTTGATCTGTCCTTTGGAGTGAATGGTGTGTTGAAGTCTCCTAAAATGAATGCATTGCTGTCTATTTCCTCCTTTCATTCTGTTAGTATTTGTTTCACATATGCTGGCGCCCCTGTGTTGGGTGCATATATATTTATAATGGTTATATCTTCTTGTTGGACTGACCCCTTTGTCATCATGTAATGCCTTTTTGTCTCTTGCTACTTTCTTCATTTTGAAGTCTATTTTGTCTGATACAAGTACTGCAACACCTGCTTTTTTCTCTTTGTTGTTTGCATGAAATATCTTTTTCCATCCCTTCACTTTTAGTCTGTGTATATCTTTGAGTTTGAGGTGAATCTCTTGTAAGCAGCATATCGATGGGTCTTGCTTTTTAATCCATTCTATTCCTCTGTGTCTTTTGATTCTTGGATTCAGTCCATTTACATTTAGGGTGATTATTGATAGATATATACTTATTGCCATTGCTGGCTTTAGATTCGTGGTTACCAGAGGTTCAAGGGTTGCTTCTTTACTATCTAACAATCTAACTTAACTTTCTTGTTAAGTTATTGTGAACACCATCTGATGTTTCTTTATCTCTCCCTTCTTATTCTTCCTCCTCCATTCTTTATATATTAGGTGTTTTATTCTTTGCCTTTACTTAGTATTTGGATGGTCTGCTTTCTTTGCTATGATTTTATTTTCTCTGGTGACATCTTTTTAGCTTTAGGGGTGCTTCCCTCTAGAGGAGTCCGTTTAAGATATCGTGTAGTGGTGGTTTATGAGAGGCAAACTATCAACTTTTGTTTGTCTGGAAATTGTTTAATCCCTCCATCATATTTATATGATAATCGTGCTGGTACAATATTCTTGGTTCGAGGCCTTTCTGTTTCATTATGTTAAATATATCATACCATTCTCTTCTGGCCTGTAAGGTTTCTGTTGAGAAGTCTGATGGGTTTTCCTTTGTAGGTGATCTTTTTTCTCTCTCTAGCTGCCTTTAATAGTTTGTCTTTATCTTTGATCTTTGCCATTTTAATTATTATGTGTCTTGGTGTTGTCTTCCTTGGGTCCCTTGTGTTGGGAGATCTGTGGGCTTCCGTGGACTGCGAGACTATTTCCTTCCCCAGTGTGGGAAAGTTTTCAGCAATTATTTCTTCAAAGACACTTTCTATCCCTTTTTCTCTCTCTTCTTCCTCTGGTACGCCTATAATGTGAATATCGTTCCGTTTGGATTGGTCACACAGTTCTCTTAATATTCTTTCATTCCTAGAGATCCTTTTATCTCTCTCTGCCTCAGCTTCTCTGTATTCCTGTTCTCTGTTTTCTATTCCATTAACAGTCTCTTGCATCTCATCCAGTCTGCTGTTAAGCCCATTGATCGCTTGTCTGATTTCTGCATTCTTTCCTCACTTACTTTACTTTCTCCCTCAGCTCTTGCATATTTCTTTGTAGATCCGTCAGCATGGTTATGACTTTTATTCTGAATTCTTTTTCAGGAAGACTGTGCATTTCCATCCCTTCAGGCTCCTTCTCTGGGGTTGTCTGGTTGATCTTAGTCTGTATCATATTCCTCTGTCTTTTCATGGTATAGAAGTGGTCGCTGGTAGTTGACACATATGTCAGCTGCGCTCTTTAATACTTTAGAAAGAAAAAAAAAAGAAAAGAAAAAATAAAAAGAAGAAAAAACAAAAAACAAACAAAAAATGTCCACCTGGAGTGGATTCTGTGGGGATGCTGTAGGTGGCGCAGTTGGTCCACTATTCCGCAGCCATGGCCACGTCGCTCCACAGGACCCTTTCTAGCTCTCGCCGGGGTGGGAACGAATGGGAGTCTGTTGATCTCTGTGGGAAGTGTAAGTGTGGCCACCCTTTCCCAGTCGCCAGCTAAGGGGTCCGAAACTTCCCAGGACTACCAGCCTGCTGGGCTGAGTGTGCCGGGGCAATCCGGTGCCTCCGCTGGGCTCCTGTCTCTTTAAGACTGCTGAAAAAAGCGTGCGCTTTTCTTCTTCTTTTTTTTTTTTCCTTCCTGGGAGCCGGCTGCAAGCACCGTGGCGCGTTCCCCGCTCAGATCCTGCACCCTCTGTCTCTCCAATCTCCACTACACCACGCGATATATGTCAGCGCTCCCCGCGCAGATCACCGGGGCTGGTTATTTCGCGGGCTTGTACTTCCACTCCCTCCTGGCTCTGAATCCGTCGGTGCGCTGGGGTGGGGGAGCGCTCGGGTCCCGCCTGGTCACGGCTCCATATCTTACCTGCCTCGCCGGGTGCCAAGTCCTCTCCAGTGTAGCTGCACGCTTTGCGCTTTCCTGTGTATTCTGGTCTCTCTTTTAGGAATAGTTGTATTTGCTGTATTTTCATAGATAAATATAGTGTTGGGAAGAGATTTCTGCTGCCCTGCTTATGCCGCCATATTCCCAGAAGTTCTTCCTGTACCTTCTTTAACAGGGGAATAAAAAATACATGTTGATGGAGCACCATAGCAACCAAGCCCTGTAATTCTATCTATACCTGTAGCTTAGGGCAGTCAGAACCACTGGCATGTGAGGACTTTACAGCCCGTGCTTCTGGTCCCCTTAGCACAAGAAAGAACTAAATAATCACTATCCTTGGTGGAGTAAAGCACCAGTGACAATTAAGTCACCGTATTAAGTGTCCAAGGGAAATACTGCCTCAATTCAGTAAAACACAAATTAGCCAAGACATGGTTCAATGACTACAGAATCTCAAATCTAATATGTACAGGTGCACAGGGAGTATAAGGCAATAGCTGAGATATTTGTGTATAAAGAGAAAATGCCATATTCTTTTTTTTTTAAAAAAGACTGTTGGTGTTTATTATTTAAATGTAGCGTTAGTACAAAACATCTTTGGAAGTCGTAGGTAGAATCAAATATGATTTGTTACATAAATCTAGACACTCGCACACCCAAGAGCAATATGTATATTCTTTTTTAAAAATATCTAATTTAGGAGACATTCTGAAGATGGCAGCATGAGTAGGGTAGCGGAAATCTCCTTCCAAAACCATATATATTTTGAAAATACAGCAAAATACAACTATTCCTAAAAGAGTGACCAAAAGATACAGTACACCAGCCTCTACATCTGCAAGAGCTCAGCATCTCACGGAAAAGGGTAAGATACAAAGCCGTGACCCGGCGGGACCCGAGCACTACCCATACCCCAGCTCACCGGAGGGAGGAAAAGAATAAGAGTGGGGAGGGAGTGTTAGCACAGGATTTCTAAATAACCAGCCCTAGTAATCCACACTGGGAGCACAGACACACACTGCATGGTAAACTGGATATTAGAGGAACAGAAAAGGAAAATTCGAGACTAAGAGTGCAAACAGGTCCCCACAACTGGTTGCCCCGGCACAAAAGAAAAGCGGGAGCTTTAAAAGTCTTAAAGGGAGAAGGGCTTAACAGGGGGACAAAATCGTTGTGGCACACTCAGCCCAGCAGGCTGGGAATTTTAAGGGACTTCAGGCACCCTAACCACATGGGTGGCAACACAGCTACGAGGCCCCTCATGGTGATAAGCAGCCTGCCGTTAATTCGCCGCCCAATGGCACTGCAAGCAAAACGGCCGACCCGCCATTGCTGCAGAACAGCCAGGGAGCATCCACACACACAGCAACCACAGAGGGTTACCCATGCACGTAGCTAACCGGGTGAGACCCAGAGGCTGCCCCCTGCATGCAGCTGACCGGCACAGACAGTGGACACCAGCACAGAGTCCGGAAGGCACAAAGGGGCTCTGTTCTCGCGGCGAACATGCATTGCTTTCCTGCAACCCCAGCCAGTGCCCTAGGCGATCCGAAACACTGCCCCACCCACAGCAGCTCAGGGGGTTAACCCAGAGGCTGCACACTGCACCCTGTTGATGGGCACACACAGAGAAAACTGGCACAGATTCCAGGAAGCAAGAAGGGGCTCTGTTCACACAGCAAACACACACTCCTCGCCTGCAACTCTTGCTAATGCCCGAGGCCATCCCAAGGGCCACCCAGCCCAAGGAATTAACCCAGAGGCTGCTCCCTATGTGGGGCTGACCAGCACAGGCAGTGAAGACGGGCAAGAAGACTGGCAAGCAGGAAGTGACTTTGCTCTCCCAGCTGACAAACACACCACTTGCCAGTGACCACTTGCATTGCCATGAAAAGGCAAAAGAAACTTGTTCAGTCCAAAATACCTCAAACACCAGAGAGAGGACCTGGTGAGACTGAAATCACCAATCTTCCTGAAAAGCTATTCAAAACAAAAGTCATAAGCATGCTGATGGAGCTACAGAGAAATATACAAGAGTAAAGGCATGAATTCAGGAGGGAGATAACAAATGAAACAAACAATGGAAGGATTTAAGAGCAGACTGGAAGAGGTGCAAGAGACACTTAATGTAATAGAAATCAGAGAACAGGGATACAGAGAAGCTAAGGCAGAGAGAGAAAAGAGGATCTCTAGGAATGAAAGAATATTATGAGAACTGTGTGACCAATCCAAAAGGAATAATATTCACTTTATAGGGGTACCAGAAAAAGGAGAGAAAAAGGGATACAAAATGTCCTTGAATAATTGCCAAAAACTACCCCAATCTGGGGAAGGAAATAGTCTCTCAGACCATGGAAGCCCACAGATCTCCCAACACAAGGGACCCAAGGAAGACAACACCAAGACATATAATAATTAAAATGTCAAAGATCAAACACAAAGACAGAGTATTAAAAGCAACCAGAGAGAGAAAAAAAGATCACCTACAAAGGAAAACCCATCAGGCTATCATCAGACTTTTCAGCAGAAACCTTAAGGGCCAGAAGGGAATGGCATGATATATTCAATGCAATGAAACAGAAGGGTCTAGAACCAAGAATACTGTATCCTGCAAGATTATCATTTAAATTTGAGGAAGGGATTAAACAATTCCCAGATAAGCAAAAGTTGAGAGAATTTACCTCCCACAAAACATCTCTACAGTGTATTTTAACAGGACTGCTCTAGATGGAAGTGCTCCTAAGGCTAAATAGATGTCACCAGAGAAAATAAAACCACAGCAAAGAGAGTAGATCAAGCAAACACTCACTAAGTGCAAAATAAAATCAGCTATCCACAAACTTAGTCATGGAAAACACAAAGAGTACAGAATAAAACACCCAACATATAAAGAGTGTAGAAGGAAGAAAAAGAGGGGAAGACATAAAGAATCATCAGATTCTAAATAATAATGAAATAAGTGAGTCAAGTTAGATGGTTAGATAGTAAAGAAGCCACCACTGAACTCTTGGTAACCATGAATCCAAAGATTGCAATGGCAATAAGTACATATCTATCAATAATCACCCTACACGTAAATGGACTGAATGCACCAGTCAAAAGGCACAGAGTAACAGAATGGATGAAAAAGCAAGACCCATCTATATGCTGCCTATAAGACACTCACCTCAACCCAAAGACATACACAGACTAAAAACGAAGGGATGGAAAAAGATATTTCAGGCAAACAATAGGGAGAAAAAATCAGGTGTTGCAGTACTTGTATCAGACAAAATAGACTTCAAAACAGAGAAAGTAACAAGAGGTAAAGAAGGACATCACATAATGATAAAGGGGTCAGTCCAACAAGAGGATATAACCATTATAAATACATATGCACCCAACACAGGAGCACCGACATAATGTGAAACAAATACTAGCACAACGCCCCAACTTCTGTGGGACACAGCAAAGACAGTTCTAAGAGTAAAGTGTATAGTAATCCAGGCCTATTTAAAAAAGGAAGAACAATTCCAAATGAATAGTCTAAATTCACTATTACTGAAACTGGAAAAAGAAGAACAAATGAGGCCCAAAGTCAGGAGAAGGAGGGACATAATAAAGATCATAGAATAAATAAATAAAATTGAGAAGAATAAAACAATAGAAAAAATTAATGAAACCAAGAGATGGTTCTTTGAAAAAATAAACAAAATAGATAAACCCCTAACCAGACTTATTAAGAGAAAAAGAGAATCTACACACATAAATAGAATCAGAAATGAGAAAGAAAAAATAACGATGGACCCCACAGAAATACAAAGAATTATTAGAGAATACTAGGAAAATCTATATGCTAACAAACTGGATAACCTAGAAGAAATGGACAACTTTCTAGAAAAATACAACCTTCCAAGACTGACCAAGAAGAAACAGACAATCTAAACAGACCAATTAACTGCAATGAAATTGAATTGGTAATCAAAAAACTACCCAAGAACAAAACCCCCAGACCAGATGGATTCACTCCTGAATTTTATCAGACACTTAGAGAATACATAATACCCACTCTCCTTAAAGTTTTCAAAAAATAGAAGAGGAGGGAATTCTTCCAAACTCATTCTATGAGGCCAGCATCACTCTAATACCAAAACCAGGCAAAGACACCACAAAAAAAGAAAATTAAAGACCAATATCCCTGATGTACATAGATGCAAAAATACTCAACAAAATATTAGCAAACTGAATTCAAAAATACATCAAGAGGATCATACACCATGATCAAGTGGGATTCATCCCAGGGATGCAAGGACAGTACAACATTCGAAAATCCATCAACATCATCCACCACATCAACAAAAAGAACAAAAACCACATAATCATCTCCACAGATGCTGAAAAAGCATCGACAAAATTCAACATCCATTCATGATAAAAACTCTCAACAAAATGGGTATAGAGGGCAAGTACCTCAACACCATGAAGGCAATATATTACAGACCCACAGCCAACATCATACTTAACAGCTAGAAGATGAAAGCTTTTCCCCTAAGATGGGGAACAAGACAAGGATGCCCACTCTCCCCGCTTTTATTCAACATATTACTGAAGGTCCTAGCCATGGCAATCAGACAACATAAAGAAATAAAAGGCATCCAGATTGGTAAGGAAGAAGCCAAACTGTCACTGTTTGCAGATGACATGATATAGTACATAAAAAACCCTAAAGACTCCACTCCAAAACTACTAGAACTAATACCTGAATTCAGCAAAGTTGCAGGATACAAAATTAACACACAGAAATATGTTGCATTCCTATACACTAATGATGAATTAGCAGAAAGAGAAATCAGGAAAACAATTCCATTCACAATTGCATCAAAATGAATAAAATACTTAGGAATAAACCTAACCAAGGAAGTGAAAGACCTATAGCCTGAAAACTACAAGGCACTCTTAAGAGAAATTAAAGAGGCCACTAATAAATGGAAATTCATCCCATGCTCTTGGGTAGGAAGAATTAATATTGTCAAAATGGCCATCCTGCCCAAAGCAATCTACTGATTCATTGCAATTCCTATCAAAATACCGACAGCATTCTTCAATGAACTGAAACAAATGGTTCTAAAATTCATATGGAACCACAACAGACCCTGAATAGCCAAAGCAATCCTGAGAAGGAAGAATAAAGGAGGGGGGCAATCTCGCTTCCCAACTTCAAGCTCTACTACAAAGCCACGGTAATCAAGACAATTTGGTATTGGCACAAAAACAGACCCATAGACCAGTGGAACAGAATAGAGAGTCGAGATATTAACCCAAGCATATACAGTCAATTAATATACGATAAAGGAGCCATGGATATACAATGGGAAAAGGACAGCCTCTTCAACAGCTGGTGTTGGCAAAACTGGACAGCTACATGTAAGAGAACGAAACTGGAGTACTGCCACCTCCATACACAAAAGTATAGTTGAAATGGATCAAAGACCTGAATGTAAGTCATGAAACCATAAAACTGTTAGAAAAAAACATTGGTAAGAAGCTCTTGGACATTAACATGAGCAACTTCTTCATGAACATATCTCCCCAGGCAAGGGAAACAAAAGCAAAAATGAACAAGTGGGACTATATCAAACTAAAAAGCTTCTGACACCATAAGCAGAACAAAAAGGCATCCTACAGTACGGGAGAATATATTCATAAATGACATATCCGATAAGGGGTTGACATCCAAAATATACAAAGAGCTCATGCACCTCAACAAACAAAAGGCAAATAATCCAATTAAAAAGTGGGCAGAGGATCTGAACAGACACTTCTCCAAAGAAGAAATTCAGATGGGCAACAGGCATATGAAAAGATGCTCCACATAGCTAATCATCAGAGAAATGCAAATTAAAACCACAATGAGATATCACCTCACACCAGTGAGGATGGCCAACATCCAAAAGACAAACAACAACAAATGTTGGCAAGGATGTGGAGAAAAGGGAACCCTCCTACACTGCTGGTGGGAATGTAAATTAGTTCCACCATTGGGGAAAGCAGTATGGAGGTTCCTCAAAAAACTCAATAGAAATACCACTTGACCCAGGAATTCCACTCCTAGGAATTTACCCTAAGAACGCAGCAGCCCAGTTTCAAAAAGACAAAGGCACCCTTATGTTTATCGCAGCACTATTTACAATAGCCAAGATATGGAAGCAACCTAAGTGTCCATCAGTAGATGAATGGATAAAGAAGATGTGGTACATATACACAATGGAATTATCATTCAGCCATAAGAAGAAAACAAATTCTACTGTTTGCAACAACATGGATGGAGCTAGAGGGTATTATGCTCAGTGAAATAAGCCAGGCAGAGAAAGACAAGTATCAAATGATCTCACTCATCTTAGAGTATAAGAACAAAGCAAAAACTGAAGGTACAAAACAGCAGCAGACTCACAGAACCGAAGAATGGACTAACAGTTACGAAAGGATAGGGACTGTGGATGATTGGTGGGAAGGGTGGGATAAAGGTAAAAGGGGGCATTACAATAGCACACATAATGTGGGGGTGGAGGGACACGGGGAAGGCAGTATAAGACAAAGGGAAAGGGACTGGGGAGAATGGGTGGGAAGGGAGGAATAAGGGGAAAAAGAGCCATTACGGTTAGCAAATAAAATGTGGGTGTGGTGGGACACGGGGAAGGCCAGTATAACACAGAGAAGACAAGTAGTGATTCTATAGCATGTTACTACACTGATGGACAGTGACTGTATGGGGTGTGTGGTAGAGACTTGATAATGGGGGGAGTCTAGTAACCATAATGTTGCTCATGTAATTGTATATTAATGATTCCAAAAAAAAAAAGTATCTTATTTAGTTTTAAGGAGCTAAGACATCTAACTGGTGTAAGGAACATATAGAATTGCTTTAATTCCATATGTCATATGCTTAGTCTTTATGGAACATAGACTGTCCAATCATGTCCACAGAGTAACCTTTATGGAATTATGAAAACAGAGTAGAAGGCTGACTTTCACCATGCATTTGATTAAAAAGGTGAGGGACAGCGGCAAGTTTGCTGGCCCACTCTTCTGCAAGGATGGGCCACACGATCTGCCCGCTAGAGATGGAGGGAGAAGTGTGCCAAGCACGATCATGCACACGCGTGAACACTCACGTTTTCCTTTCTCACTTCAGAGTTCTCTAACAAGGGGTCAAAATTCAAAACAGAAGGTGGACAAAAGGAGGGAGAATGAAGGAAAGATGGATGAAAGGATCTACGCAATCCTTTTAGGAAGAATGAAGATGTGTTTTGGCAGCATGTGGGACATCTTCGAACCATCCTATGACTTTTCTTATGGACCATGCTGTTCCAGATAAAAAGCCAGGGAACAAATCACTCCTTTCCAGTGCATTCTCTGCAAGCACTTTTATCTGCAAAGAGAAGCTGCCACACTCTGGGAATGGCCCAGTAATGTCCAGTAATGTCCTCAGGATAAAGAGCAGGCTTAACATTGTATTTAGCCAGAAAGGTTTCTGAAATCAAGATGCATTATTTCTACTAAGATAATTTTTATCAAAATAGCCAGATAATTGCTACAGGATAATTATGATCTGTAATTATTATTGGTGGTGACTGCCAATGATGCATAGGAGAAATACAGTTTGATTTTCAAAACCTAACCCTGAAGAAGCAAAACAATAAAAAACTTGTTCTGACTAGTTAAAATGAACAAACTTGACACAGAAATCACAAAGGAAAAATCGCAGAGGGAAAAAATATATCCAAATGCCTCATTCAGCATTTCTCAAAAATAAGTTATAAGCTCAAAATGCAGGAGAATGATTTCTCAAGAATCAGAAGGCCAGGTCAAAATTCATGGCTGAAGATGAATTCTGGGAAGGAGCGGGCCCCTAGAACGTTCCAATCTTTAAAGGAAGAAGGAAGTCTTGACTCTACTGCACCTTCAGGTACACAGGGTACAATCTTTTTGAATCCCACTTAGTACTAACTTGATATTATACAGCATACACTGGACCAAGAAAGATTGCCAAAGTTCGTATTTCACAAAATGCATAATTAAAATTGCCCATCTCTGGTTCTAAAGCTTTCTGGGTCAAGTGGTTAAACACCAAGGTGGTGGAGATGCTTACACTTTTCTATCTAAATGCTCCTGTGTTACTTCAGCATCTTGGCTGACATGATCTGACACATTGTAGACCATGGCATGGATGAAGTCAATTAATCATTAAGCTTTAAATGCCCCCAAATACTTCAAACCAACATTGTAATATTTAATCTATTTTAGTTTAGACTTTCTGGAGACTCAAAGTTTAGAAAATCTGAAGTAAATGAAGGTCCCCACTTCAAAAAATGAGCTGTCACCAACTGAAGCAGTATGTCTACATTACCAGGAAAACAAGTATTTTTCAGAGAGAATCCTTCAATTCAGAAAATGTGTATCTCAAAAATAAATTTTATAAAAATGATTACTTCAAAAGTATCAGGAAAGATGTACTTTTTCCGTCTCATTTACTAACATCACCTTCTGTCCATTTCACTAGTCACTAGATCTGCTATATGTTACAATAGCCCTGTTTACAACATCTGGATTGGCTAAGAAATTCTGAAGATGGCCTGAAACACAGCAAAAAGAACACAGGAGGAAGCCAGATGTGATTATACAACTTGCTTTTCTTCAAACACCTCTTCTGCCCAAACTATTAAGATCTTTAAAATCCCTGGAATTATCTTCTAAGATCACTGAAATAAGACAGCTAACAGTTGCCCTGCACCCTGGAGCACAAAGAACTACCAGTATCTTTCATTTATAAATAAAAGGGGACAGATTCTGTAATATCAGAAAAAAACTGAGGATTATCTTTGAAGGAATAATTTTATTATTTTTCCTACTGGGGGAAAGGTGACCTCAGTATATATCTTCTTTTTCTCCTTTGTTTAAATCTGCAAACTGTACTCTGTTGTATGCAAGATGTTCCAGTAAAAGACATCTCTGGTACTTGAAAGGTTGGTTTTGCTATTATTCTTGAATAACTAAGTCTCTGACTTAATCTATTTTTCATTTCGATTACTAATCAGCTTTCAATTATTAATTTAGTTATCAATTTCATGTGAGTTCAGTCTCACAGTCCCACTCCTCCTGTCAGCACATCCTGCTTAAACACAGGCAAGCACAGCCAACGCAGGAGGGGCTCTGTCTTCCAGCTCAGAGAAGTTATGGGCGAATTAAAGCAGTCTGAGGCTTACTGTAAATGAAATAGGGTTTATTATATATAGCAAACTACATGCATTTACTATATATCTTGATAATTCATTTAACTTGATACACATCACTCTATTCTGTTACCTTATGATTAGCACCCAAACAACCCATTACAGGTATCACCCTTTTAAGAAACTGTATTGTGCCTGAAGAACTAGGTTAGCAATATGCTCCCAACAGCATTTGGCATGATACAAATATTCCTGATGCCAAATAATAACAGAAGGATTTCTCACATCTTCAGAGAATATTTTACTAGAGAATTCCAAAGTACGCATCAGCATCTCACTTTCTATAGCTGGATAAACACAACCCAATTTGGAGGGCAACAAAATTCAAATGGACTGAACAAAAGAAGGTAGATAGCCAGGAAAAGGAAAATTTAGTCTCAGGATTATTAGTGACTTTACGAACCCACAATTCATCCCCATTGGAAAATATGCCCTGTGCAATGTGGAGTTTTCACATATTTAGAAATTGATTTAGTTTCTTCTAGAACTCTTTCTTGAGTTCCAAAAAACACAAGATTTTAAAACACAGGCATAGTCTCAAGTGGTTAAAAAATAAAAACAAGAAATTTGTAGATTCTTACCATGTCATATTTGCAAACATATTAATTACTTAATAAAACAAACTAAAACATGTTATTTGTGTTTAGATTTGAAAATGTGCTGTTAATTTGAAATCATGCCATGAAGACAAGCCATTCTGCCCGATCAGGACTGTATGATCAGATGCCTCACCACTCTGCCCAACCACAAGATAGTAAATTAAAACATGCTCCAATATAATGGAGATGCTTCCAATATAATGGGAATCAGATGTTTCAAATGTAAACTTTCTTCCCTTTAAAAAGTATTCTCTAAATTTGGCCAGACTAAGTATTTAACAGAAAATCCTGCTGATGAGCACTGATCCCTGCAGGACTGTTCCTGCCAGTGCCTCTGACTCTCTCTCCACTTCCAAGATACTCAAAACAAAAATACTCTAGATAGAGCCCATTCTCTCTTCAGATACCAATTCAAGGGTTAGAACCAAAGGAAACAGAGTAAAAGGAAAGAGAGACACCCATCCTCAAACATACCCACACCATCATGGCAACTTTGACATCTGACACTGGCTTAATTTCATTCTAAGCAAATGATAGTTTTGCTATAAAAAAAAATTTAAGTGAAATGCTCAGGCAAGGATATTTCAATATGAGGGAAAAAGAAGCAGCTGCAATTTACAAATTTACTCCGTTATGAAATCAGCATCAACTCTGAAAGGAAGACACTGGAGAAGGTGCTGGCTTGTGGAGACAAAGGCTGCCTTGGAGGCAGGGAGAGCGTCAGCTCCTCAGCTGAAACCCTTTACCATCCTCCAGATTTGTGTCTGCCTAAGAACCACAAGCCTGAGTTGCTGCTTAAGGATTTTGATTTCAACCATAACCTGAAGGTGTAATTATTTTCACTTTTCCTCTGAAAGATTAGTTGAAAAGGATACTAACAATTCACTTACTTTTATGTTCTAAATGGAAAAGTACTATGACCATATACATTGCCTTTAAAAAACTTGATTATGATAAGCTTCAGGTAAAAATAATTTCTAAAAGACCAATTTTTCATTTACATGTAGTCAATACATCTTATTTACACATGTGTGACTCAAACTTTATTCCCCTTTCTTCATATTAAGTCTCTATTTCAACTGGTATGTAATTGCTATATACTGTATTTATACAAAGACTAAATAACCTCTTATTCGCTGGCAGTCTCAATGATAACAGCTTGTCTCCACACTGAAAGATGAATACAGTTAAAACCTCCATGAACAGCATAAAGATGAATACCCAGTGTTAACATCCTGTCCAGGGCCCCATCAGTTATTCAAGGAGTCAACTACTTTGTCTGTATAAATTATAACTGCAACAAAACAGAAAGCAAGCATCATTCTGAAGACCTTGAGAAAGAGCTCTGACTTGTAAGACATTAACCACTGCTTAATGCTGCCATTGATGTGAAATTCTTATATTCAGTTCCTTTTCCCTTTTCAAAAAACACTTATTTTTCCATTGATATTTAACTCTAAAAGGTATCTTAGTTCTTTAACCCTCAGAGAACTGGCATATTTAGGCAACATACCACAGAAAAAGTATTTAGGAGCACATATCTTTGTCCATAGTCTCCAAAGGGTTAAAGTGCAGGAACTATTTATAGTTCTGTTACATAAGGCACCCTATTCCACTTTTTTCTTAAAAGAAACCTTTTCTTTGGTTTCTTGCAATTTTTCCGTGAGTCTACCCTTTGTCTCTCCCATTTTCTCTGTGAGGAGTTCCTTTGTCTCTTCCATCCTGTCCTGTAGATACTCTGTCACAGGGGGTGGCGTTGACATGTAGCCTCGACTGCGTAAATACTTCACAGTGAGGGAGGTTCCTCCCAAAGTCGCGGTATAGCGGGCAGGTGTAGCAATCTGAGGGAAAAAGCCAACAGGCAGATCAATACCTGATTAGGACTATCCTCTTAAGCAAAAACAACCTGAAATTAAAGTCTTGGTAATGACTGAACAGTATAAATCACTTTATTGCTTTATTATGTGGTTAATCTAATGTGGTTATATTTTATACAGATTTTCTCTCCTAACAAGGTTAAGCTCATTTTATACATGTTTGCCACTTAGCCACTGGCCCAGGATTACAGAATATTCACAGTGGAAGCAATGAAGCCTGTAGCCATGTACTGGTGAACCTGAGGGCAGGCTCACTGGGAAATCAGAAAGGAGGCTCAGGACCACCACACCAAGGATTTCTATTCCTTAAAAGTCCTGCTGACCTGCAGACTCTGTATACTAGAACAAACTAGAACCAAACTACTTCAAATGGTGAGGCAGGGATGAGCCACATGTCTACTCACTGAACTTAGTTTAGTTTCACTTCCAAATCTCTTTCCTTTGACTTTTCTAGGCCTTATGCTATTCTCTCATTATAACCCACATTGAGTTTGGAATCCTTACCAGGAACTTCCATGAGGCCAAAAGGTGGCAAAATGTAACATATACTGCAGACATGCACAGGTTTAACTCTGATCAGAGATTTAAGGACTAAAACTAAATAGTAGATGAACTAGTCAAAGGTAATCGTAACAGCAAAGACTCTTCATCACACCCTGAGGCTTTTCTTTTAAAATTCAGTCTTGCTGTATGTGTGCCGTGTACCAAAACTCTGAAAGGTGTCTGTGCTCCTTATCTCCACTTTTCTCTTGAACTTATCTAGGCTCCCCAGTCACTGCAGGGCCCTGAGCCAGTTGGACCACCTAAGACGGCGCCCCCTTTTTCTTCAAGCACAACCTCTGCTTGGCTTCCTGGTTTCCATTTTCCAGCAGCCCCTTTACAGTCCTTCTTGCTGATTTCTCCTGGTGCCCTCCTCTGAACACAGTGGGACTGAAATCAGTCCCTGGACCCCTTCTCTCCCCCCACCTCACTTGCCCAGGTTCATGTTGGCAGTGACATTTATATACCAGTGATTCGTAGATTTAAATCTAATTTAAATTTCCAGACAGAGCCTTTACCCTTAATTCTACTATATACAACCACCTACTTCATTTCCATTTGCATGTCTAATAGGATCTCAAGCTGTCATTTGTTCAAAACTGACCTCTTGAGTCCAATGGCTCCATCCCAAACCTGCTCTTCTCAAAGTTGCTGCATCAGAGGAAATGGCAACTTTTATTGTTCAGTTTTCAGGCCAAAAACCTGTAAGACAGCTTCAAATCCTCCTTTCTCTCATATAATTTACATTCACTCTATTAGAATACCCCTTCAGCTCCACCTTCAAAATGTATCAGAATCCACTTGCTTCTCACCACCTCTCCTGTTCCACTTTAGTCCTTGCACTATCAGCTCTTCCCCAGACCAGCTGCAGTAACCTTCCACCAGGGCTCTGGGCTTCTACTTGTCCTGCTATATATAGATATTTTCAATCTCGAAGCCAAAGTGATTTTGTTAAAACACCAAGTCAGATATGTAAATGCCCAGTGACTTTTCATCTCCCCATTAATAGGCTCACAATGGCCTTGCAGGCTGCCCTGATCTGGCCACTCTGTCACTGGTCTGCTGTGCACTCCTTCTACCCATATTGGCTTCTCCACTGTTCCCTCAAATACTCCAGGTATCCTGCAGCCTCAGGATTTTGCACTCAGGATTCCCTGGCTGACAATGCTCTTTGCCCATACAGCTTCCTGATCACTTTTCCCACCTTCTTGTAACCCTCACTCAGAAAAACAAACATCTCCCACTGCTGGTCTGTTCTGTCCTATTAGCACCTGCCATCATCTAAGTATACCGTGTGTGTGTGTGTGTATAATTTTAGCCTCTTTGCCTCTCTCTCCAGTTGCTTCCTACTACTAGACCATAAGATCCATGAGGGCAGGATTTTTATGAAGTTTATTTAATTACAGTATTCCCAATACTTATAATGGCACTTGGCACATGGTAGGGGGCTTGGCAAACCTTTGCCAAACAAAGGTGCATTTCAAGAACAGTGCTTGGGAATTAACGAGTGCATCCTAGCCAGTGCCACAAGTCATACTCACAGGTTATTTTTTTTAATCTTCTTTGCCACACCTTTTTTTGAGGCCTTACCTTACTAAAGCAATAAATGTCAATGTGTGAAGCTCTACTTGAGAAACTGTGGGCTACAGAAAATCCCGAGGAGAATCCCCTCATTTCCCACCTCACAGAAAACAATAAACATGAAGAAACACCGCTGACCCTAATCTGCCTACGTGTACAACCTTATGTTTCATTTTCAAATCAACAAAGCACACTGAGCATCGATTTGCCTCCAAAGCATAATACCAGGCAGAGTGAAAACACAATGAGAAAGAGAACATGAGTCTGAAGTCCTAGACACTCATAATCAAGTAAGAAACAAACACTGGGGAACAAAAAACTAACACAGAGACTTGGTACGAGCTGTAAGAGCTGCACACGTTCTGGAAGTAGGACACAAGCAGCAATTACAATCAGGGAAGTGCTTCACATCATCATGATAGTTCAATTTATTAAGGTTATACTCAATAGAACTAGAAACTTGATAATTTATTAATGTTTTAGTGTTGAAAACAAACAACAATTAGCTTTAACCCTCTATTCAAAATTACAGTAAGAGAGGAAGAATTCCCCCAAGATTTCAGACTTCTAATGAGAGTGACAGAATAAAACATTATGCTTGAGTACAGCTACAAAACCATAATTCTAAATATTTTTATATAACAGAAGCAAAACAAAATAACCTCTATTTTTCAAATGTTTTCTTTTTTAGGATGAAGCTATACAGAACTTCATAATTATTTGACAACTGAGAACAATGAGATTAATATGGCTAAATTCCACAATTTACACTGAATCTCCTTTTCCAAAATAAGTACCCATAGTTGTAGAAATATTTATAAATATATCATTGTCCGAATCCAGAACAGTTGCAAAAACTGAACTTCTAAAAATGATGTATACATACTTACAACTAAATCTAAGGTTTATTATATAAAATAATTTGAATTAAACTTTACTATTTTACTTATAAGATGAACTATTATAAACAGTAAAATAAATGTCACATTACACTGCCAAGTGAGGTAGCTTGTGGATCTCTGATTAAGGAAAATTAATATACTATCAATAGGAGAAATGCCAAACAGATGACTTTTGAAAATTCAGAAGTCTCATCTGAATGATCACAGCAGGTTATGATTTACTATTTTCAAAGCACTTCTCTTCCTAAATCATCATTTTATTTACACTTAAAATCTTTAGACTTAGTCATTAGACATATAAGAGATCAGTATATTATTTTAAGGTTCTAAAGGTAACTAATGGGAGCTAACTTGGGGTTTTATGGGGGAACTAAGCAGGTCACTTTTTAAGTGTGAGGAGCAGTCTATTTATAATAGTACCTACCTTAAACAAGGCATATGCTGTTAGTGCATTTCCACTCTGGGAATTTTTCAGAATGTTTACTATGCTGTCAGGTAACCCAATGAGTTCTAGAAAAGGAACGACATTCACTCCTCTAAGAAAGAAACAAAGTATTTTCAAAAGATTATCTGAAAACACCAAAACCAAATTTTGTTTAAAAGTCAATTCTGTTATCAAGCACTTTAGTTTCATTCTAAAAGAACATGTACACAGACATCAGTGTCACATTGTCTCTTAATTTTGCTCTGGTAAATCCTTCTATTTTTTAAAACAAGCTAATTAGGGATGTCCATGTGCAGAAGCCAGGCAGAAGCTACAAACAGTAAGATAGCTTTAAGTAACCTAAGAGAAAAGGAAGGGTCAGAACCATTTACCTGATCTTGGATCCCTCAAACACCACTTCCTTAGAATGCTCCAAGTCAAACAAGATGTAGGCTTTTTACGTCTAAAATTACATGTAAAACTATACTATTATTGTAAAAGCAAGTAATATTGTAATATCACTTACTGTGTTATTATGCAGAGTAAATGATTCTGTGGGTTTGATAAAAACTTCAATTATTCTAAAGGGATGCTTCTATTCTATTATCAGACTTAAAAGGCAAGTGAAGAAGCAACCACCATGAATTCCAACAAATTTTTGGAGGGAGGGAAAGAAGGCAGAGAAAGCCTCTGATCTGAGCTGTTAAGCCTTAACTTATTCTTAATTTCCCTGATTATCAATATTTTGCTGTACTGGCTCCTGCTCTCGCCATCTCTCTCACCATATGTGGCTCTACAGACATTGGGACCTTTCACCCTAAATCAGAACCAGAGTCTTGCTCTGTACTTCTAGATGCTGACCACATTCAGGAAATCTGACACACACAATGGGGTATACAGTTGGCACAATATTATTTCACAATAGGAGCTCCTGAATCGTTCTGTATGTCCTTTATCACCACCTCATGTCTTTAGTCTCCTTTTCTCTGTTAAGTGCTCCCTAGAACTCTACGTTGAGGAGGAAGTTAGGCTGTCTTTGTTGACACTGAGATTTCTGAAACTCCCAGGCCAGTTGCATGGCAGGACATCCCTCAATTTGGATTTTTCTGATTGTTTCCTCATGATTAAGATTCAGGTTAAATATTTTTCATCAGGAAAAAACTGCACAGTTGATTCTGTGTCCATCTCAGTGCATCACAAGGGCCACATAATGTCAGTTTGTTCTGTCATTGGTTTGATTAAGTTTGACTCTTAGTTAAGGTAGGTTCCACAGGACAGGTTTGCTCCACAGTACAGGTACTCTCCCTCTTTGTAATTAAGCAAGGGAATTGCCTGGATCTGATGTACTTATGGTAGCAGTAAACACGTAATTTATTTTTAATATTAAAAATTAATTTGGGTAACTGGGAAAAAGTCTCTCTGTGATTTCACTATCATCTAAGAAATCAATAGCCAGGATTATTCATCATCAAGGAAAATTACCTACCTTCTTCAACAAAGCGGCACTGGGTAAGTGAAAGGACCTTTAAGGGTTAAATTTAAAAAATAACTACAGATCTAACCTGGTTTCTTCTATCTCCACCATCAGTTCCTTTCCAAATCTCCTTAGATAACAACAGACTCAATGGATCTCATCAATCACTATCCAGAGTAACATTCTACCATGAAATGCTATTTATATCTTCTAGTACCAACATAATTAGAAAATTATTTCATCAATTACTTCCTAGTTCAGACTAAGCCCAGTATGTAAGACCTACAAATTTTACAACAATCATGAAGAGGAAAAAAAGGACAAATGTTTGACGAAAATAAGACAAAATGAATGATTTTTAAAAAAAGACTACCATTAAGATCAAACAATAATTACCTTAGACAGTTTGCAAAAATATCGTTTGTAAAATAAAGAAGCAAGAACCTGGTTCCATTTATTTTTTTAATATTGATTTGATGACTTTATTTTTTTTTTAAATAAAAATAACCTTTATTTCTTTTGGAATCGCTAAATATGAAATATAAATGAGGTTCTGAGTCAACAGTAATAACCACTTGTCCTCACTTTTTACTCTGGAATTCCCAGGCCTAACAGAAAATCTGTGCTTCACAAACTTTGTAGCTGTTCAAACTAATGCAAAAATATACAAGGGCAAAAGCACATTCAAAGTGCAGATAAGTGTAGGAAAAACCAGGCAAGATTTTGCTTCAGTGGATCTGTAACTTTAGCAACCTGAGGCCCAAAACATGAGGCATCTAAATGCAGGGACAAAGCCATCATCACAGTTACATTTGATCAAACAGAGCACTTCTGGTTAGATTAAGATCTCTGCCAGCTTTTCCCAGACAGAAGTGGAAACAGCTTGGCTTAAAATCTATTAGCATGCACAATTTAGATCTCCCTGAAATAAACTGCTTCAAAAGTCTGAGATCTGCATCACTGAGTTATCTAAATACAGAATGACATTTTGCTGTGTGGTGCCTAGAAAGGTAGTAATGCTGGTTGTCACAGTGACAAACAAATCCTGATCAGTAATGCAGTGCGACGTCAAATGCCTGTCTTTCAAGTTACTATTTTTTCCCTTTCTTTTAATACTAACTCAGCAACAAGCAAGTAACAGAAAACGTTTTCTAGCTAAAATAAAATAAAATAAAGCCAGCCTCTTGTGAGTTGAATAGAAAGCCTGCATTTAATATTATCAACTCCAATTTTACAATTAAATTATTTCACAATAAAAGGTATACTGCTATTCAAATACACCATAATTCTTTACCTTCTAAGTAAAACTTGTGATTAAGATCTTCACTTAGAACAAATCAACTTTCAATTTCTGAAATACTAAGGATTTAACAAAAACACTAAGAAGGACTGGGCTGGGAAGCAACACATCCTCCTACATAAGTTGGCTATGTGATGCTCTAACTGCACCAGGCTGAGCTGCGGTTGGGCAGTGATGGTGGGTCTGTCAACAAAACTCTAATGTTGACAAATAGCCAAAAGGCAAGTTGTGATGGATAAAGGATATGATTTTTAAAGTGGACAGTCTTACCACCGTACTGTACACAAGGATCTGACAGAAAAAAAGAGGGGGAAGGACAAAATTTAAAAAGATGCATGTATTTCATAGGGTCTAGCAGGATGTCACAACTGCCTTAGGTGCCAGACAGCACTGAAAAAAATCTTAAGTTTAATTCACATCACTCAGTTATTTGGGGTCTGCTGTTTTTGTTATAGAATACTTTTAGTTAAGACAAGGAAAAGTAAAAGGAACAGAAGTCTCTTTTTAATAGTCCATATGAAATCTCATATTAAATTAATTAATTGATTAAGATTTCTCTAAGGTCTCCTGGCTGAATATTTATTTAGGGCAACCTACAGAGGGAGGAAGAAATAAGTGTCACTCATGTTTATGATAATGAATTAGAAAAATCCTTGATTGCTCTAAAACGAAAATTTAGTATGTAGATAGCCATTCATTAAATAGAAGAACGGAATGCCTATAATTGTAATTTAAAAATTGGTACACAATTTTATGCTTCTTAAAAACTGAAGGCAGTTTTTGAAGACTTCTATAAATATTATACATGTCCAGAAAACATGATCAATAAACAAAGATATTTCATAAAGTGTACATACAAGGATCTTATGCAAAGGGAAAATTCTTAAAGAAAATCATGATATATAATGAAGAAGAATATAACTGAGTAACAGGAACATAATGGCAAGAAAGATATGAAGAGAAACAGAACAGCATCAATTACACAAGGTAAAAAAAACCCTTTCAGAACCTTTGTAAAAAACATCCCATATTTCCCAAGAATTAGTACAATCTCTAGTCCATTATTTTTTAATTTAGTAAATAGCTTTTTCCAAGGAGTGAGCTTTATATGTAGAACTACCCTATTTTATTAAGACCTTAACATCAAACCATTACATGTAACCAAACACTGAAAATCAGTGGACTTTTCAAAAGTATAAAGTAATTCTAAACCCATTAGGAGTATCACTAAGATGTCAAAGTGGTCTACACTGTGCCATGTCACTGCCCTCAGGACAATGATGCTCTGTCATGCCTGGGCCACTATAAGGAAAGCCCAGACAACGTGCCCAGAGGAAGAGGCATACACATCTGCACGAACTCAGTTCTGCTAGTGACAGAAACAAATTGGAAATCACTGGGAGTCTGTTACCATATGTACTCCTGCTCCTAAAACTAAATAATATAGTTTACCTTAAAAGAAAGAAAATGTATTTTAACAAAAAAGGTACATTTAGAAATTCTAGGTTTTTTAACACCTGGAGGCAAAGTCCACCAAATAAACTTTTCTTTTTAAAAGTTACTTTATTGTGGTGAGAACACATGAGATCTGCCATCTTGACAAATACTTAAGTACACAACGAATTAACTTCTGATCAGAACAAAGATCTTATCTTGGCATTTATCAGATGTAACATTAAAACGTAAGTCTGCAATTTGTTCATTTCTGTGTCTATGAGGGGTATTAGCCAAATAAGTATCTTACTGATTTCCACCAAAATCATCCATATGGAAAAATAATAGATATCCTTTTACATTTATGAACAATTGAAGAAATATGTTGTACAGAACTCAGGGCATTGCCAAATTTCTGAAATCTCATGTTTTATTTTTGTGTTACCCTAAATGCTGATAGGAGACGAGCATAGTGATTAAAGCACCTGGGCTTTGAAATCAGACAGTTACTTTGAAAAGCTAAGTTATTTTAACTTTCTTGCTTATCATTCTATCATTAATAAATGAAATTTGCACTACCTGCTTCAAATGGGTGCTCTGAGGATCAAATGAGATGATAGTTAACTTTTAGCCTAATGCTTGCTATGCAAAGTCAGCAAATGTTAGCTCTTTTGTTAAAATGTGAAAAACAGCTACAAATAGTAATCCTCATCAATTAAGACATTAAAGCATTTTAAAAAACTATTTGAGGCTTTCATTAATACCATTAAGATTAACATTCTGATAAAACAAGGAAAGGTGGTCCAGCAAAGACTTACTTTATGGCTGCATAATAAAATGTTCCAAACCAAATACCAGAAGTTATTAGATGCACCGGAATCAAAACTTTTCCATATTGTCTAAATGTCTTCTTAAATCGCTGATAAAGACTAATAGATTTGTCTTGCAAAGGATCAGGTTCTTCCTTTTTTCCTGAAGGAGTTCCTGGGGAGGCAGTACTGGATGATACAAGCCTCCTGCATAAAATGTCTTGCTCCCATTGCTTATGGGGAAGGACTCCTGGTTGGGGTGGAAGAGCACTTAATTGCTTCTTTTCCTTTGCAACACACTGGGCAGTGGTTAAGTGCACCCGTTGTTTTTGAGGGTCCTGTACCAAAACTACTCTGGATTCAACTTTATGCAAAAATAACGGTCCCTTTATGTTTTGACAGTGTCCGAAAAGACCAGCTTTATGTGGATCCACGCATGTCCTATATGCCAGCTGGAATACAGTCCTAGGTACATTCCACTGCATTTTGAAGATGGTGACTGATGGATTTCAGCTTCTACAGAGGCAAGATTAAAAAAAAAAAGATTATACATAGATTTCCATTTTAAAACAATCCATTTTTTAAAAAAAAATCATCTATTAGGAAGTAAAAGGACAGGCACTGCTACCAAATTCATAGAAATTAAAATGATGTATATGGTCCTAACATACCACAATTAATAAATTCAATCAGAAGGCATTATTTAAATATAATATGGTAAACAGGTCCAACAGATATCATGGAGGATCATGTTTTGAGGCTATTTACTGCTACAAAAGGGATATTTGTGAGGCTGATATTTTCCAAAGAAGCAGTAAAGTATAATGGGAAAACCATAGGATTTGAAAGCAAAAGAACTGGACTCTAATGTTTTGGGGACATAATTCCTTGCAGCTGTCTTTAGATTCTGAGCTCAAGTCCACTAGTCAAATGAGGACTGTGTCACAGGATTGTTACAGGAATTATATGAAAGTTCTGATGTAAAAGTGCTTTTCTAAACTAACAAGGATCACGTAAGTGTCAGCTGTTACTGCAAATGTTAAGGTCTCATGAACAGCTGAGATCAGTATCACTTATTCTGTAATGCCTTTAGACTAACTTACATTAAAATTGTAATCACCTATGTTATTGGCTGGTGAGAAATGAGAGACTTTTCCAGATATCTAAAACATTTTGCCAGAAAGACAGCATAATGTAATTTTAAAAGATAATGACTTGAAATAAGATGGACACAGATTAGCTAAAGTGGTATTACTTTGAACAAACCATTTAGTGTCTCTCTAGACAGGATTCTCCATTATTATACAGCAATCAGTTCCCCTCCCACAACATCACAGGCAGGGCCCACCAGGCCCCATCTCTACTCCCACCCCACAGCAGCTATCTTACTACATCCAATATACAGTGAGGATAGATCTTATTTTTAAAATTTACACTACATAAATGTGTGGGAAAAATGGAAGTTTTTTACCATAATTCTGACCTGGCCTTGATAGTGCCCCCTGTAGATACATATGAGTTTGTTTGCACATCAATGTGATATTTATTGGCAGCAGAGCCATGGCCAGTCACGGGATTGCTGGTCTGGGGTAAGGGGTGGAGAGAAAGCAGCCATTCTCTCCTCCCCTCCATTCCTGGTACATAACTGGTCAGGCACCTGCCAGTCACCAGAGACCTGCCCAGAGTTCCTCTGGGGACAAGGGGCTGATGGAAGGAGAGCTGAGGCGGCCAGAAAGACAGAGCTTGGGAGCCCAGCAAGGTGGGGGGCCCTAGGCAGTGCTGAGAGTAGGGCTGAATAAAACTTTTAATCCCCAACCTCTTACCCTTGTTTCCCTCCCCTCTCATCAGTTTCATAGGGAACTTGTCCCAGGCAGAGAATCCCCTTCCTTCCAGAGCTACAAAGAGTCAACAAGATTTGAGCTAGCTCCCCAATAAATCTGCACTACAATATATATACTCCATTTTACACGAATATTTATCTGGGGTACAAAGCTGGCTACCATCATATACAAACATCCACTAACGAACTGTCCCCTATAAAATTAATCCCCTGACTCATAGCTCCCTAAATAATAATTAACGTACACTCCTATTGGGGTTTCAGGTAATCCAACAACACAATGCAAATGAGTTGTGAAATGAACTGCAAACCTTGCAAAACAAATAAGGCTCCCAGGAATTCTTGCTAGGTGATACTGGAGACAGCTCCAATAAAAAACAAAGTCAATGACAAGTAACAATCTGAAAAAGTACTAGTTAACAACCAAAGGGAAAAGCTACAGGGATAAGGACAGGTGCTTTAAATAAAGAATAACTTGTGTTAAATGACTAAGAAAAGCCATAGAGAAAATGATTAAGCCCTTAATTATATCTATAAAACTATCTGTTGTACTAAATAAAAAGTATCTTATTGAGCACTCCTACAATCCCTTATCTACAAATCTATGCTTATGTATATGTCAAGAGGAAAAAACACCAGCTAGTTATCCTAAGAATTAGCTCAGCTTGGAATTATAATCTAAAATCTGTCAAATATAAAGTTTAGCTTCATTTTTCACAAAAAATTCCTTTCAAACTTTTTGCCATGAATTTTTCGTCTCTATTTTAGTTGGATTTATTTTGAGGCTTTTCTCCAACACCATTATCTTTGATTCTTGTCTGTAGTTTTAGTGGTGTTTTCTGAATTCAAAAGTTTTTTTTTTCCTCTAAATCTATTTCCTTATAGGGCAGTTTTCTAGCAGTTGAAGTTCTTGTAAGTCTAACTTTCAGATAATTAGATTATCAAGTTTCTGTTTGTGAATAAAAAAGAAACAGAAAAAGGTTTAAAGAAAAATTTTCCCAAGATTTTTCCAAGCTGCCAGGTTGCACCTTTTCCTCTGCTTTCCCCAACTACTCCCTCCCATTTTTAGAAAATGTTTATTCTCTCCACTTATTTTCTACTTAGAAAAACATCTTTATTGAGCTATAATTCACATAATATTGAGTTCATTCATTTAAAGTGTACAATTCAATGATTTTTAGTATATTCACAGTTGTGTAACCATCACCAATATCTATGTTTAGAACATTTTCCTCACCCCAAAGAGAAACCCCTCACCATTCCCTCAACCTCCCAGCCCCAGACAACAATCAATCTACTTTCTCTCTATATTTGTCTATTCTGGATATTTATATAAATTCATAGTCTGTGGTC
Source organism: Phataginus tricuspis (assembly GCA_029783875.1). Classification (NCBI taxonomy): domain Eukaryota; kingdom Metazoa; phylum Chordata; class Mammalia; order Pholidota; family Manidae; genus Phataginus; species Phataginus tricuspis. The sequence goes on along the minus strand of JAQQAC010015530.1, from coordinate 11,485,026 downwards.
TTTTTTGACTGGCTTCTTTCACTTAGCTTAGTATTTTCAAAGGTCATCCCTATTACCTCTTCAGCTAAGACTGACCTTTGTTCCTTTAACTTCTGGGCTGTGGCTACACATTAGTATCATGGCAGGTTGGAGGCACTGATGGGGAGTAGAGGTGGTTTGAAAATATAGATTCCTGGTCTCCACCTAGACCAAATAAAACACTATCTCCTGCAGACAAGCTCACTCCTGACAATATGAATTGGGGGATCATTTCTCATCCAGCAAGCAATAGGGCTTCAGTAATAGTGGCAGCATGGGGATTTTCAATGATCACCATCATCATAATGCTAAGATGTTTTTGAGCCCCTACTAAAGGATGATGTTTTATAAATACTTTGCATGTATTAATTCATATTATTCTTGTAATAACCCTACAAAGGAGGGACTATTGTCACCATTTTATATTTAAGGACACTGAAGCACAGAGAGAGGAAATAACTTCCCCAATATCACTTAAATTGATAAGTGTGCTGGTACTCAAACCTAGTTTGATCCCCGTCACTGCTGCACCACTAACTTACAGAAGGAAAAGATGATGCCAATTTTCAGTGGACCAAAACACATTAACATACCTGGTGAAAACTCCCTAAGTAAACACAGGGCCCAGAAAATGTCTTAAATTTTAACTTAAAAACTAAAATTAAGCTAAAATTAAATATGGTTACACTTAAATGGCAACATGTGGGTAATGGTTAGCATACTTGACAGTGCAGCTCTTGACTTCCAAAGAGAATCGATCATAATACTGATGACATACACAAATAAGACTCATTAGATTTCAAGGAAAAAACCTACTTTAGATGAGTGCAAGTAAAAGTAGAGGGCAAGTACAGACTAAGCAGTATCCCAACTATTTTGGAATTAATAGGCTTCAGGAAGAATAAAAACCAAGGCAAGGTAGGAATTACTTTGTCTCACAGGTAGCACCCATGCATAATGTCCTATGCTCACCAGCAGCTTCCACTTCCAGATTTTACTAGTCTACTCATCTTTTCAATTAAAGATCAAATTAACCGGCTGGTTATTGGCCAGTGATGGAGGTGCCTTTCCTCATGAACCCTCCCCAGATCAAATCAGCTATATCCCGACAGGTGGAGGAATAGACCTGAGGAAGTTGTGAACACGCCCCTAAAATATTTCTGATACAATGGAAAACCTGGAGTGATGAGCAACTTAATCTTAAATTTTTTCCAATGAAATACAGTAATTTTACCCATACATTTTTAAAAACGATGATACAGCACATTTCTTAAACAAAAGTTACTGTTATTTTCCTGCCCCAGCAGTATGAATAGATGAGGAAAGTGTTCTAAAGCCCTTATTGCTTCAGTTATGGAAATAAATGATAAAATTCCTCACTGGACTCAAATGAAGAGACAAGATTACATTGCTGTTGTGGCTGCCCTTTTATGCTTTAGAAATTCTAAGTAAAGCCCGATTCTGTCATGACTTCACTTTAGTGAGCATGCAGTATAGCAGAGTTTAACAACTGAGAGCTCAGAATCTCAGAAGTCAGACTGCCTGGGTTCAAATCCTGGAAACATTATTTATAAACCATGTACCTTTTGGACAAGTTAATTAGCTTCCCTGTGCCTTGGTTTCCAATTTGCAAAATGGGGTTAAAGAACCTACTTCATAGGGTGTCATGAGGATTGTGGGGAAGTTGGGGTTCCTCTGGCCAAGATCCTCACTGAACTTAAACCACCTGATGATGTAACTGGCCTGTTGCTAGGCTACCACTTCCACACCTTTAGGCAATAAGCTATTACTGTGCTATATAGAGAGCTGGCCTAGTGCTCTGGGCGGAGGCAGAGATGCTAGTGCTCGACCTACCGCTGGGAGAACAAGCCGGGTAATAAACCCTTTCACTCCAAAGAACGTTCTGCTGTCAATTTCTTTGGTCACATTGATTCCATAGCGAACTTGCCTGGGGCTGAAACCCATTGGCAAGACAACTGGGGAAAGTCGGCAGGGTTCATTGTTGACCAAGGAAAAAGACAAGCCGCCCTTATGGGAGGGGTGCTTCAGTGGGCTGCCCCTGTGAATGGGAACAGTGGATCATCCCCCAGTGGGTATGTGGTCTGAGGTGGCTTGCCTCCTAGAGGATGGGGCCCCACCCCAGGACTGGAGGCAAGTGGAGGTGACACTTGAGGCAGTAGGGGTGGCCCTTGGTATAGTAAGCAGATCCTTTGAGAAGCAGAGTGCCCGTGAGGCAGCGGGGACTGTGGGTTGGCTGCTTCTCGCAGTATTAAAAAAGTCTACAGAGCAAACGGTGGCATGAGAACGCGAGCTCCAAATGTGTGGATTCCCTGAGGAGAGAAATGGCATTGATGCGAGAGGAGGTGACACAAGAACATGAGCTGCACACTTTGTGGATTCCCTGAAGAAAGAGATGGCATTGATACAAGAGCACCAGCAGCAAGGCACGGCAGAGCTGCCAGGTGTTCTGAAGAAGGAAGAGGCCATCAAGGAAAAAGACAAACTCCTGAGGGAAGCACAGGCAGAGGTGGCATGAGAACATCAGCTGTGAAGCATTGAGCTGAAGGTAAGAGACCTTCTGAAGACTGAGGTAGCATTGCTGCGAGGTACAGTAGAAAAGGTAAAGGTTGTAGCAGAGGAGGCACTCGGGGGAAGGGAGAGAAAGGTGCCGTCAGCCCCAGAAATGGAGGAGCTAGAGAAAGATGAAGGGGGAGGCACTGGCGCCTCCTGTACTAAAAGCACACCCAGTGGTTGCAAAGAAAATAAAGACACAGCAGCTGAAGGTTCCCCAAGGAGAGGAGCAGCCCCCTCCCCAGGTCATGGAGCACTCTATGGTCCGCCCCTATACTCAGGATGAGCTGGTGGATTTGGGCTCCTAGTTTAGGCAGAAGCCCTCATAGTCAATATCAGCTTGGCTCCCGTGCCTGTAGGACTTAGGGGTGGATGGAATTGTTCTGTTGGGATCAGAGACGGGAAAGCTGTCTTCCCTGACAGTGCAGCCTGCCTTGAGGCAGCGATTACAAAATGCACATCAGATCCCAGGGAGTCACTCCATCCTCAATTGGCTCAGGGCTGCACTTTGTGCTGTGTGGCCCAATCCGGGTGATCTACCATCCTCTTCTGTTAGATGGCAGGCGTATGCTGAACTCCAACAGGTGCTACGAGAGCTAGGCATGAGAAATGCCATCTATAGTCCAGAGAATTATGGCCCAGATGAAGAGATTTTCACTACTGGGATGAGAAATATTATACTTCAAAGGGCTTCTACATCCCTCTTTGGGTCTCTAGTGGCCATTCTTTCCCCTCACTTAGGGCATCCCATAAGCAAGGTGACACATACAGTAGCAGACTTAGGAGAGGCTGAAGCAACGAGAATTTGGAAAGAGATAAGACCTGTTGCTCACAAGAAGAATTTACAGGGCCCCATGAAGGTTACGAGGACCCACATGTGGGTTGATTTAATACGGGCAGGAACAGATGGAAGGAAATTAGACAGGAAGTCAAACAGGATCTTACTAGAGTTATGGCAACAGCTGAAACCAGAGCAGCAGTTCCAGCCATTAAGACCAAAGAGGCAGAGATCAGAGACAGAGCCACGAGTCCGGTCTGTGTGTTTGCAAGACTTCCTGCAGGAAAGCGAGCCAACCTCACTTGAGCCCACACAGGAAGGTGATTGGGGAACACAGTTTGACTGAGGGGAAGGTCAAGGTATCTGCCTTGAGGGACCAGGGGAGACCGGAGACCACATGTTGAAATAGCTATCCATTGGTCCCCAGTGAACATACAACGTGTCCTGGCTCTGGTGGACACTGGAGCTGAATGTTCACTGATTCATGGCAACCCTGAGCAGTTCCCCGGGACTCCCACTTTCATAGATGGATACGGGGGTAAGGCTATCAGAGTGAAAAAAGCCCAAATCCCTTTGGGAATAGGGCATCTACCCCCAAAAGAGTATACTGTAGGGAGCCATGTTTGGCTACTGCTTGACATAAGTGAAGCCATTTTATGAACTTTCTCCATATCGTAGAGAGAACTTGTTTATTCTGCAATTTTTATGCTTGTATAAGCTGTTTTGAGACATGAATGTCTGGGAACAGAGTGACCATTCCTTGGCCCTGGGAATGGGGAACCTGTTTAAGAAAACAACTCTTTGTATGATAAGGAAGTGCTTTTGTTGTGATGCCAATATGCTTGAGTTAGTTTCATAGCGGAATTGTATATATATACAAAAGAAAAATAAAGCTTAGGGTGGCTGCATTGACAGTTTTCCCTCCTGAGTCTTTTCTTTCTTCTTTTAATCCTCACTCCACCCTTCAGATACTGTTCGGTCACTGACAGCCGGCTCCATCAGAGGTGGTGTCCAAACAGGGACCTGAATACGGGGGATAGAGTGAAGGACACTGCTGAATAACGAGCTCGAATAAGGACAGTGTGTGGAGTGGTGAAGTAGCCTTGGGAGTAAGAGTAAGGTAAGTGACCATGGGTAATGGAAACAGTTGACTGCTTTTTGTACATATGCCTAAAAATATGCTCCGTGCTCGCCGAGTGAAAGTAGGGCAGCAGCAGCTTGTGCAGTTTTTAGAATTTGTGGAAAAAGCCTGCTCAAAGGGGGCAGGACCAGAGGGGTTCGTCTGCTCAGGGTAGGCAGGGCCTTTGGAAAATTAATATAAAATGGGGAATGCCCCGTCACAGGAACCTGAGTATAAGCAATTGCTACAGGGATTACTCCTCTCCACAGGAGTGAAAGTGAAAGAAACACTTTTAGTTGACTTATTTGCTTTGGTTAAACAACATTGTCCATGGTTTAAATCTGAATCCCACTTATAGTTTAACTCTGAAGCTTAGAGGCAGAAGTATAAAAGTCACCAATGGATAATCAGCAAAATGTTTGCACTTTGTGCAAGAATGTTGCCCTTGGTTCCCTGAAGAAGAAACTTAATTGGCAGATAGGGAGAAGTTGGCTTTTACTGTACCCTCCTTTAATTTTCAAACTCTTTCAGAAAGATTCCAATAGAAAGTACTTCCTCAAGGAATGTTATACGGCCCTATAATTTGTCAGAATTATGTGCACAATGCTCTCTTATCCCCTCCCTGTGTGAGCCAGGAGCTGTCTGTCCTCTCACTGTATTTCTAAATAAAAGCATCCCCTTAGCTCTCCTACCTTGACTGGTTGTTAAGTTCATCCTTCAGCTCTGCAAACAAGAACCCCAGCATCATTTTCAGGGGCTCATCTGAGATAACCTCAGAGGTGCGTATTAGCATCCAAGCCTGCCTTTTCTTTCACTGTCCTTATAGAAGGAAGCCGTCTATGGTACACAACATCGGGCGCTTGTCAGCCACTTAAATGGGACTAGCCCGGCTGCCGATCTCAAAGTCTTGAGTGACAGGTTCCCCTGAGTCTCCCTCAGTGGATCCCCCATGTCCCTTGGGAGCCAGGAATGTCACCTGAGTGGAAGCCAGGATTCCCTTTCAGAGGCATCTCTTTGGATGCGAGGGACTGAGGAAAGCCGTGGGCAACTGCGAGAGTCTAGGCTGAGGCTACACTTCAGTGGCTTCTTAAAGGCCCACGTGTCTGGAATCAGACCCCGACAGCCCGACTGGGTATCCGTGAGGAGTGACTCTTTGACTTCCATTCTGCTTTTTCAGGCTGCCCTGGCCTCTGAGTGAGGCAAGGGGCGTTCCTAACTTTCTTCTAACTTCATCAGTTTCACGGAACCTGATGCCCACCACTGTAAGGTAAGAAATTGCTCTTATTCCTGGCTAAATGCTGTAATCTCTATCTCATAAAATGTGTCTGAGCACTCGTTAGCCACTTAAAAGACAATTAGCGTCGGCTACCAGTTTTAAATCTCTGATTAGAGAGGCTTGGCCCCTGAAAGAAGTATGCAATATAATGTTATGCAGCTAAATATATCTTGCCACAAGGAAAGAAAATAGTCAAAAGTCCTGTGAACTACTACAATATGGAACTAGTTTTCTAAATTCTTTTAGTAAAAATCTTTTCTACTTATTGAGTTCATCATTATCTTCAAAATTTTGAGAGGTTTTTAAACAACTCCCTGAAACAGAAGAAATATATCTTCTGCAATACAGCCTGGCTTTAAATAACTTGTGTTAGAATTGTACTTGCATTTCATTTCCAGCCCCCTGGACAAACACAGTCCCTATCAGTACAGAGCCTTCATTGGCTCCTTTTAGTCTAGACCATCTAAACCTTAACCCAGTTATGTGAACTACTCACCCTTAAAATGTATTCTTGCAAATTGAAATACTTTTAATCAAGTAAGCTAAAAAGAAAGAGGGCAATTGAATATTAGTAACTCAAATCTTTGTATCAGTTTATCTATCTGAGTATATATTCTTTTATGAAAAGTATTGCTAACTGTAATCATTATGTCTCAGTCTGTATGTTTGTTTAAGTGTGTAAAGGAAAAATGTTTTTGTACCTCTGGATGGTATTAATAAAAATTAATTTAAAAACGAGCACTTGTGAAAATTGGACATTCTAAAACTTCCAAGAAATTCTAATAAAAGATATTAAGCATTAATGCTAATTTAAGTTTAACTGAAACGGACATGTCCTTATAGTTATCAGCTGCCTAAGTTTACTTAAAATCATTTAAGTTGATGTTATCTGTTAAATCTTTCAAGAAGATGCTTAAAGAAAGGCTTGACTTTGTCTAATGTCTAATAAAAGTTTTATAAGTAATCTAGCATAATTGCTAAAGAGTGTGTAAACAAGTAAAGCAAATGAATATCTTAATAATAATAATAGTATACTAATGTATAACAGTATGTATATCTGCAAACAGCCTAAAAAGTTTTGTGGTAACCAAAATTCTTAGAGTTTTGCTAAGTTATATGAAGATATTTTATCTTTAGTGAGAGAGTGTGCTGTAAAGCTCATGGTTCCAGAAATTAAAATGTGTTCATAAATTTGTCAATCTAAAGAATGCTAGTTTAACAGTTTACAATAGCCCACTTCTAAGTCCTCTCTGAAAATTAAAGTACCTAATGGTTTTAAGTTCTAATTAAAACTACTTAATATAATAAGGAAAACATTTATGTATGCTAAAGAATGTGTGTTTTAATAAAAGAAGATAAAAAGAATAGAAAAGCATTGTATTGAGAATAAAAGAAGGTAACTTTATTCTTAAGTACAGCTGTTTATTTGAAGAAGAGGAACACTGAATGTAAAAAGAAAATTATAGAAACTTTATAGAAAAATTGATATAGTCATGTTATATGAAATTAAAGCAAATAAGTCAATATTAAGTACACAGCAAAACTAAAAGTTTTTGTTCCTTAGAGGAACAAAAGTTTATTAGTCTACCTTTAATATTGTAAGATTGCAGAAGCTTTTCTAATTGTTTATCAAAGCAATTTCTCATGCTTAAAGTCTCAATGAGTTATCTGAGTATTAAAAATATATATATATAAAATAATAAGATCTTAATATTAAAAGGACTGCAAGCTAAGTGTTGTTAACAATTGAGTAACCTGTATTTGCCTTTAAGCCTTTTTATTGTCATTCTGGTTAAATAATAAGTATTAATAACCTATAATTCTATTTAGGCAAGTGCCTTAAAAGCTTTCTTTTGACAACTTTCCAAAGTCAAATTCAAAAAGGTGCTTTTTACCTCTAATTAACTCTGACATTTTCCAGAGGGCCCCTGGAATATGTCAGAGGATTTTTTTTCTCCTCATTGCGGAAAGTATTTTGCTAATTTGGCTTATTTATCTGATAGATAATTACCTACTTAATTACCTGGAAAGCACTGTCTAAAAGAATGATGCTAAATTTGTTACTGAGTGTTTTGTGTTGCAGAAATATTCAAATTTTCTTATGTCAACTGTCTTATAGTAAGCTCTCATCATATCTTTTGCCACTGTCATTTGTAAGTCTTGTCATTTATAGTCACTGTTTTATTACTCCTAAACTAGAAAAGACCTAGATTTCAGCAGAACGGGTATTACATAGGATTAAGTAAACTAAAGAAAATTATTTTGTGGCTTTTGTTTCAAATGTTGCTGATAAAGTGTTTTAAGCTTTTTCTCTTAAGCTGACAAGTTTAGTAAATGACAATACCTTTTATAAGCAGAATTGAAATATTTATCTTTCTCTCTACCTGACCCCTCCAGAATTTAAAAACGTTCAGTTGAGTACTTTTATATTTCATAGCAGTATGTTTATTTGCATAAGCTCAGTAAGAATCTGCTTTCCTTGTAACAGAAAATTAAAAACACTGGTTATATTACCAAGGCTTTGACTGGAATGTTATTCCTGAGAGACATGTGCGTAAACTCAGATTTGAACAAACAACTTTAAAGAACTAAAGTTGACTTTTTAAAGCCAATAAAGCCCCTTGGAAGAATTGGCCTGGTACCTTACTTACAGGGTTCCCAGCAGCCTTACCAGGTGAGTAACGAGGGTCTTTTCCTGGCAGGTACAGAAACCTCAGAAATGTTTTGGGAACCTCAAGAAGAGATGAATTCACCCAAATCTACAGGTACTGCAGGCAAAACCCGATGGCAAGTCTGGTTTGACTTTCTGGCCTCGAGAGGCCATTAAAAGTCCACTCTAAAATTCCTTGTAAAAGGTTCCAGCAAAGCAAATTTAAAAAGATCAATTGCTCTTCTTGCTGCACTTATGCAAATAATCAAGCCAAGTGTTAATTATTTTCTTAATCTGGTTACTTCTAATAAAAATGAGGGTGATTTTAGAAAAAAGTATTGTTTCAATAATGCAGCCTTATCGATACTAAATCCTAATATTAGTTATTGGGACGTAGACTAGATCCAGAATCCTAGTTTCCCAAAAATATCTAGCTGTGATTCTCCAGATGTTTTAGTTTTCTCCCATTATTTCAATTAAAATTTTACTATTTCTAGTCCTCATATTCCATGCATTCTTAATCTTGTCAAGTTGCTCCAAAAAGGAAAATCCAGCTCCAGGTGTTGCTACTTAACCTAATAAAATGATTTGTTCTATCTTGCCTAGAAGCCATAAAACTACAAATAGTAATAAAAATAGAACCCAAGATGGAAGTGCTAATCCTCTGAGGCCCTCTCAACTGACCACTGATGAAGACCTAACTGCACCCTTTATGCACCCCCTCTCAGCATGAAGCAGCCAGAGCGGTTGTCGCCCCCTTTCCCTAGCAGCAGCCAGGGTCTCTATCTGTAGAGGGGGCAATGAGACAGGGACCTTGGGCTTGGACGGAGTAGGGTGAGGGCCTCTGGAAGGAGCAAGGCGGGATGTTTACAGTCAGAGCAATGTAACTACATGCTAGGAAACCTCCTACCGAACCTCTGTGTTAAACATTAAGCTCTAGAGTCTTTCTTCAGTGAGATCAGTTGAGGCTCTAAGAGCCAGGGGTGGATTGGCCTGTAATGTTTGAGTGTTCTGCAGATGGGAGAGAGTGTCTCGGCATGGACCGTGACTTCGCCATGGGCAGCCCTAGCAGGCAGACAGTGGCCCGGCCCACCTTGGGGGCAGGGCAGGTGGTATAGGTCCACACCTAAGCCTTCTCTTCACATTATCAAGGTATATGTGGCATGGGATGCATCCTTCCTGTTCTGATAAGATTATCCTGAAAACAGTCATGAAAGACTTCTCCAAGCTCTGCTGTCTGATTGTGACAACAACTTGAAGCTTTTAGATCCCGCCTCTGTTGCAGTTGCAGCAGCATTCATCCTGCTGGTTCCTGGACTTATCATTAGAATGCAAAAAGAATTATCTAAGCTGGCCTGTGCGTACAGTGAGACAACAAATTTGACTGCTTCTGTATTATCTGAACTCAATCAAGAGCTAGGAGAAGTGCGAGTTGTGGTGCTTCAGAATCGTGCTACTATAGATTATCTGCTGTTAAAAAGCATATGAGATGTGAACAGTTTCCAGGAATGTGTTGTTTTAATTTATCTGATTTTTCTGCTTTTGTTATATATCTGTATTCCTGTTCTATTAATGTGTGTTCTTAATTTAATTAGTTTGTTAAAACCTATACATGCCTACATTACTTTACAGGTAATTATGTTAAAGAAACAATCTTCTCATATTTTCTTCCACCTGTTACTTCTATAGCTTTTCTTCTTTCTTCCTAAATTCAGCTCTTTATTAATCCTTTCGACAGGCACAGTCGCTGGGAGGCCATCAGGTGAGACATTGGGGGCCAACAGACATGAGGCTTAGATCCTCAACCCCTAGTTTTGAGAGAAATCTTCTGCACCTGTGGATGTTTTGTTGCCCTTGCCCAGCTCAGATCAAAGCTCAGTCTATAGGCATAGACATGTTCACCTGCAATTACCTTCTAATTGCACTAGATTTATTTTCTATCTTTATTCTACTTCACGTAAATTCAATAAAGACTTATTTTATACTGCAGAATGTAGGGAAGTAAACTTTGTTAAAAGCCTTCTGTTAGAAACTATCTACTTGCTATATTCTCTATTATATCTATGTACTACTTAATAAATAAAAAAAATAGGGGGGAAATGTTGGAGTTCTCACAGAAGAGTGTGCAGCTGTTAATTTGGAACTTTTTGTTTTGTGTCAGCCTGAGTCTGCAAACAGCTCAGGCTGCAGACTTGTTATCTCAAGCAAAGCAAGTCTAAGGAGGTTGGCTGCACACCCCAGACTTCAGGGGACAGAGCTGAACCACAGTTCAAGGAACTGTATCAACATGGGGACTGCTCTGTGTTCTTTTTCTCTCCCTGGGAAAGAATAATTTAGCTTTGAGGTCTGGGAAAGAATGATTTAGCCTCCTTCTTCCATGCTTTTTAAAATTAGTTCTAAGAACCTGGCTTACAGTTGCCAGAGACTTACATGGCTTGCAGCTATGTGTGTCCCCTCCCCAAGTGCCGGAATAGAGGCTGGTAGTCAAAGATGGGTAAGAGTGGCAAAGGGAGATACCTACCTAAGACAGGACACAAACCATGCTGTTTGAAGTCTGATGACGGGTAAGGATCTCCTTTGTGCCTCTCAACCTAAGACAGGCACAGTCTTCTATTATGACAATAGAGTTTGTCATAAAAAATAAAAAAGGGGGAGATGTGGGGAGATGTGTTTGGCTACTGCTTGACATAAGTGAAGCCATTTTATGAATTTCCTCCATATTGTAGAGAGAACTTGTTTATTCGGCAATTTTTATGCTTGTATAAGCTGTTTTGAGATATGAATGTCCGAGAACAGAGTGACCATTCCTTGGCCCTGGGAACGGGGAACCTGTTTAAGAAAACAACTCTTTGTATGATAAGGAAGTGCTTTTGTTGTGATGCCAATATGCTTGAGTTAGTTTCATAGCGGGATTGTATATATACAAAAGAAAAATAAAGTTTAGGGCGGCTGCATTGACAGTTTTCCCTCCTGAGTCTTTTCTTTCTTCTTTTCTTCTTTTAATCTTCACTCCCCCTTCAGGTACTGTTCGGTCACTGACAGCCGGCTCCGTCAGTATACTGTGTATATGTCTCCTATCCCTGACTATATTTTGGGGATTGATATCCTGCAGGGTCTATGGTTATGGACGACTGCAGGTGAGTTCAGCCTGAGAGTACGTGTAGTGAAGGCAGTTCTGAGGGGACATGATAGGCACCCACCCATAGCTTTGCCTGTACCTCGGCCGGTGACTAATACCTAACAGTACAAACTGCCTAGAGGGCATAAAGAGATTGGAGAATCTCTCCAGGAGCTGGATAAGGTGGGTATTATAAAGCCCACCCATAGTCCGTTCAATTCCCCAGTGTGGCCAGTAAAAAAGCCAGATGGCTCCTGGCATATAACTGTGGATTAGAGAGAACTGAATAAGGTCATACCCCCTATGCATGCTGCTGTCCCCTCTACTGCAGGCTTGATGGATACCCTCAGCCATGAACTAGGATCATATCATTATGTGGTAGATCTTGCTAATGCCTTCTTTTCCATTAACATTGAGCAGGAAAGGCAGGAACAGTATGCCTTCATGTGGGAAGGACGGCAATGGACTTTTACCGTCCTCCCACAGGGATATCTTCACAGCCCCACCATATGTCATGGACTTGTCGCCCAGGACTTGGCTACATGGGAGAAACCGCCAATGCTGCGGCTGTACCATTATATTGATGATGTCATGCTCACATCTGATTCTCTTTCAGATCTAGAAGGTGCAGCACCTAGACTGCTGCAACATTTACAGGAGAAAGGATGGGCTGTGAAGAATACAAAGGTTCAGGGACCTGGTTTCTCTGTCAAATTCTTGGGGGTTGTCTGGTCAGGTAAGACCAAAGTTATACCAGAAGCAGTTATAGATAAAGTCCGGGCCTTTCCTACCCCTACAACTGTAGCATTGCTATAGGAGTTTGTGGGTCTTCTAGGCTACTGGAGAGTGTTTATCCTGCACTTGGCACAAATTCTGAAGCCTTTATGCTGGTTGGTATGAAAGGGCTTCAGGTGGGACTGGGATGAGACATGTGCATCTGCCTTTACTACAGCAAAACGGGCAGTCAAGGCCGTGCAGGCCTTGAGTGTGATAGACCCATCAAGGCCCTGTGAGCTGGATGTTCATGTCACTGAAGACGGTTATGGCTGGAGTCTCGGGCAGCGGCTTGAACAAACTCGCCAACCCGTTGGATTCTGGTCACAACTCTGGAAAGGGGCAGAGGTACGATACACTTTAATAGAAAAACAACTAGCTGCCGGGTATCATGCCTTGCTGGCTACAGAACCCATCACTAGAATGGCCCCAATAAAGGTAATAACCACCTATCCCATTTTGGGGTGGGTATGAGACGGGACCCAAAAGCCAAGGAGTGGCATGGCACAAATACCCACACTAGCCAAGTGGGGTGCCTACCTACAGCAGCATAGTGCCCTTTCTAGTAGGCCCTTGAGTGAAGAACTCCAAAGCGTGTTGGGGCCAGTGACATATACTAGTGAAAAGCAGGAAGAACTTGCTTTTGAACCATTAGTAGCAGAGAGTCCCTATCAGGAGGGAAGAGCCCCTATACCCGAAGGTGCATGGTACACAGATGGCTCCAGCCGTGGGCAGCCCCCAAAATGAAGGGCCAGAGCTTTCCATCCTAAGACTGAGACGATATGGATGGAAGATGGTGAGGGGAAGAGCAACCAATGGGCAGAGTTGCAGGCTGTGTGGCTTGTGATAAGCCAGGAGCCCTCCCCTATAGTTGTCTGCACTAACAGCTGGGCTGTCTATCGGGGCTTGACCCTGTGGCTACCAACCTGGTAGATGCCAACTGGCTGGTTGGTCACCGACCCCTTTGGGGGAAAGAATTCTGGCAAGCCTTATGGGCCTGCTGTCAGACTAAAATAATTACAGTATACCATGTGACAGGTCATTTGCCACTGGCATCCCCAGGAGATGATGAAGCAGATAAATTTGCCCAGATATGTTGGTTAGAAGGAAAGTCTGCCTCTGATGTAGCCCAATGGCTACATCAGCGTTTGTTGCATGAGGGGGCAAAAGATAATGTGGGCTGTAGCCCGTCGGTGGGCCTTGCCTTTGACTTTCAAAGATGTTAGTAGGGCCCAACAGGAGTGTGTCGTGTGCTCCAAAAGGGACTTACACCGAGTTCCACAGCAACATGGGACAATAGCTAAGAGGCCAATACCCCTCGTCAGGTGGCAGATAGACTATACTGAGCCTCTACCTGTGTCAGAAGGATATTGGTATGCGATGACCTGTGTGGACACAGCTACAGGACTTCTGGTTGCTTTTCCTACCCATTGTGCAGACCAGCAGATGACCAAAAGAGGCCTGGAGCATTTCTTTGCTGCCTATGGCCAACCACAGGTAATTGAGAGTGATCAGGGCACCCATTTTACTGGATGTACACTGCAAGAATGGGTGCGACAGCTAGGAATCAAGTGGAAGTTTCATGTGCCATACAATCCTACCACAGCAGGCATGATAGAGAAGCACAATGGCTTGTTAAAATCCGGACTAAAGTCGGATACCAATAGTCTGGGGGGATGGTCAGTCCGCTTATGGACCGTGCTACAACATTTGAATGAGAGACCCCAAAAGGGAGCCCTGAGCCCCGTAGACATGTTAACACATATGGCAGCCTCCCTTATACAACTGCAAGTGCAAACCAAGGTAGAATCACTGAAGCCGAGGTTCGGCCACCAGAATAACATCTTGCTGCCAGCACCAACTGCACTGAATCCCTGAGACTCCATTGAGTGGACATTGCCTTGGACCTTTCGACAAATGGACCAATGACGGCTGGCTCTCCTGGCACCTTGGGGACAAGGCCTGGAAGCTGGCCTCCTGTGTATTCCTGGAATAACAGCAGAGTGGTCCCCAAAGGTCACAGTAGTATATCCTGAATGGCCAGAAGGTAGGAGCATCTGACTAGGGAGTTTTGTTTTATCATTATGACCAGTGCATGCACCTCCAGTATCACTATATATAAACCCTTCCATAACCCCCACGGGGAGAGGAGTAAAAGTATGGTATACTAGACCTGGGACCCCCTTCCTCCTACAGTCCTATTACAGGACCACTCTCTTGCATGCACTGACCTGATAGACAAGATTTGCCTGTGTTGGTGGCATTAAAACATGTGTCTTATCACCGCTAAAGTCTTTGTTATTAAGAAACTCCTCTGGCTTGAGGATTATTATAATTTTTGTTATTAGGAACCTCCTTTGGTTTGAGGATTATTATAATTTTTACCTGTATCTTAATTTTTTATTATCTTTAAGTTGTTGTTAGCCTCTGTTGCTGTGTGGAATCTGGTTTCAGTGCTCCAGCTTTCTCGCACAGGGACCACTGCGGAAGATGGAAAGCGTGTAGATTGTAAGGTGAGAATCCTGGAGGGGTGGAGTGTGGGGAAGTTGGAGTTCCTATGGCCAGGATCCTCACTGAACTTAAACCACACGATGATGTAATTGGCCTGTTGCTAGGCTACTGGTTCCACACCTTTAGGCAATAAGCTATTACTGTGCTATATAGAGAGCTCAGCCCAGTGCTCTGGTCGGAGGCAGAGATGCTAGTGCTCAATCTATCGCCGGGAGAACAAGCCGGGTAATAAAACCTTTCACCCCAAAGAACGTTCTGCTGTCAATTTCTTTGGCCACATTGATTCCATAGCGAACTGGCCTGGGGCTGAAACCCATTGGCAAGACAAAGATACAATAAATGAATATAAGTAAGATGGTTAGAAAATGTCTAGCATGTAGCAAGTGCTCAGAAAATGTTATGAGTTATTAAGCAAGCAAGGTAATCTCTTACCCTTTTTCACAAAAAAACAATCTTAGGATCAGTGCGTGAGCCAAAAGAAGATTCTACAGGATAAACAGTTGCCCAGCATGGCCCTGGAGCAAACCTTGAAAACATGTATGAAATTTTAACCAACCAATTTAGTAATACCCAGTATTTTAGAGATAAGCCCAAGCCCAGGCATTAGGAAACACTAGGTAGGAACCTCTCATGTAGCAGTCCTGGGGCAAAGAGGGGCAGGGTGAAGGGTGAAGACACAGTAATCAGGACTAAGGAAGCAATGGCATGAAAAGAAGAAAAGCTGAGTTAAAGGACTGGAGGGAGGGTAGACTAGACTTGAACACAGAAGTAAGAAAGCACAAACAGTAGAGTGCTGCTGGGACTCTAGAGCAGTAATCTCCTGAGGCCAAATGAGACAGTTCCATAAGGCTGAAAGAGATAGTTAATGATATTCCTCTCCACCCTCTATATCCTTTCCAGACACACACTGCTCAAGATTACATAAAGTTTTTGTTCCTCACAATCTGGAAGCCTGAGACATTCAAGCAGCACTAGAAATACAACTGAGTGGACCAGGAATTAACTAATTTATACTCTATCCTTATTTAAGAAATATAAAACATATTGACTAAAAAGCTAAAGAGTTGAAACAGCAATTTCAACAGCAAGATCTGGTTCTCTATTGTGTGAATTCAAAAAACTCTTTTGTCAAACAAAATCTTATTTGGATGTTCAACAAAGAAAATAAATACTAAAATCAAAGTTGCTCAGGTTAAAGCAAGAGTGAAAGGAATGGAGTCTTTGGCTTGCTTTCCCTCAGCCCATGCAGCACAGCCACAGAAGCCCTAACAGTGAAAATATAATCACAAAGTGGATGAGTTCTATGTAAATGACAGTCGTCTTACTTCATCTAACTGCAAATCACAGCATAGACACTACAGGCACACCTTGTTTTACTGCACTTCAGATACCTCATTTTTACAAATTGAAGGTTTGCAGCAACTCTGCATTGAGCCAAATCTACTGGTGCCATTTTTCAAGCAGTGTTTACTCACTTTATGCCTCTATCTCATATTTCAGTAATTTTCAGTATATTTCAAACTTTGCCATTATTATTAGACTTGTTATGGTGACCTGCAATGTTACTACTTCAATTGTTTGGGGGCACCACTAATTGTGCCCATATAAGATGGTAAACTAAATGGATAAATGTTGTGTGTATTCTGACTATTCCCTTCCCCTGTCTCTCTCCCTCTCCTCAGGCCTCCCTATTCCCTGAGACACAACAATATTGAAATTAGGCCAATTAATAACCCTAAATGGCCTCTAAATGTTCAAGTGTAAGAAACAGTCCCACAACTCTCACTTTAAATCAAATTTAGAAATAAGTAAGCTCAGAGGGGGCCTAAGATGGTGGTGTGAGAAGGGCGGCGGAAGTCTCCTCCCAAAACCATATATATTTGTGAAAATACAACAAATACAACTACTCCTAAAAGAGAGACCAGAAGATACAGCACAACAGCCAGGCTACAGCTACATCTGCAAGAATTCAGCGCCTCACGAAGCGGGTAAGATACAAAGCCGTGCCAGCGGGACCCAAGCACTCCCCCACCCCAGCTCACCAGTGGGAGGAAGAGAATCAGAGTGGGGAGGGAGTGGAAGCACAGGACTGCTAAATAACCAGCCGTGATGATCTGCACCGGAGCACAAACATTGCATGGTGTACTTGAGATTAGAGAAACGGAAGAGCAGGATCCGAGATGGAGACTGTGAGCGGGTCCCCACAGCAGGCTGCCCTGGGACAAAAGAAAAGCGGGTATTTTTCAAAAGTCTTAAAGAGACAAGGGACAAAAGTGGAACAAAATCGTCCCAGCACACTCAGCCCAGCAGGCTGGGAATCTTGAGGAATTTTGGGCCCCCTAACCGGCTGCCGTGTAAAGGAAGCTGCCGAAGCTCCTCACAGAGATAAGCAGCCTGCCGTTCATTCCCCCCGAACGGCACTGCAAATGGACCGGCGGATCCACCACAGCTGTGGAACAGCAGGAGAGAGGCCCTGCCCAGAGCAACCACACAGAATCTCCTCCCAGCGGGCACACAGCTAACAAGGAAGGGCCATGGAAGCCAGACCAAGGTCTGGAAGGCAACAAGGGCCCCCAGACTTGCTACAGAATGCACCCAGCGTGGCTGCAACACCCCGCAGGGCTCTAGGTTTGCCTGAGAGGGGCCCTACTCACGGCAGCTCAGGGGATTATCCCAGAGACTGCCTCCTGGTGTGCGGGTAACCAGCACAGGCTGTGGACGCCAGAGCAAGGTCCGGAAGGTGCAAAAGGGCGCCAGACTTGCTGCAGAATGCACCCGGCATGACTCCAAACCCCCACAGTGCTCTAGGCTAGCCTGAGGGCACCCATACCCATGGCAGCTCAAGTGATTATCCTAGAGACTGTCTCCCAGTGTGTGGGGAACCAGCACAGGCTGCGGAAGCCAGAGCCAGGTCTGGAAGGTGGGAAAGGGGCGGCAGACATCCTGTAGCAGGCACCTGGCATGGCTGCAACCCCCCACAGACCTCTAGACTAGCCTGAAGGAGGTCCTGCCCACGGAAGCTCAGGGAATAACACCAGAGACTGCCTCCCAGTGTGCAGGTAACCAGCACAGGATGCGGAGAAAGGCAAGGAGAACAACAAGCAGGAAGGGAATTGGTTCTTGCAGCTGACACACATGTCACGTGCCTGCGACAACTTCTATCACCATGAAAAGACAGAAGAATATGGTCCAGTCAAGGACCACCCAGACAACACCAGACAGAGGGCCTGGTGGGATAGATTTAAACAATCTTCCTGAAAAAGAATTCAGAATAAAAGTAATAACCATGCTGATAGACCTACAGAGAAATATGCAACAGCTAAGGGATGAAGTCAGGAGGGACATTACAGAAATGAAACAATAGATTGACGGGCTTAAGAGCAGACTGGATGAGGTGCAAGAGATTGTTCATGGAATAGAAATCAGAAAACAAGAGTACAGAGAAGCTGAGGCAGAGAGAGATAAAAGGATCTCTAGGAATGAAAGAATATTAAGGGAATTCTGTGACCAATCCAAATAGGACAATATTGGCATTATAGGAGTACCAGAAGAAGAAGAGAGAGAAAAAGGAATAGAAAGTGTTTTTGAAGAAATAATTGCTGAAAACTTCCCCAAGCTGGGGAAGGATATAGTCTCTCAGACCACGGAAGCCCACAGATCTCCCAACACAGGGGACCCAAGGAAAACAACACCAAGACATATAATAATTAAAATGGAAAAGATCAAAGACAAGGACAGAGTATAAAAGGCAGCGAGAAAGACAAAAAAGATCACCTACAAAGGAAAACCCATCAAACTGTCATCAGACTTTACAACAGAAACCTTACACACCAGAAGAGAATGGCATGATATATTTAATGCACTGAAACAGAAGGGCCTTGAACCAAGAATACAGTATCCAGCACAACTATCATTTAAATTTGAAGGAGGGATTACACAATTCCCAGACAAGCAAAAGTTGAGGGAATTTGCCTCCCATGAACCACCTCTACAGGGTACTTTAAAGGGACTGCTCTAGATGGAAGCACTCCTAAGGCTAAAATGATGTCACCAGAGAAAATAAAATCATAGCAAAGAAAGCAGACAATCCAAATACTAACCGAAGGCAAAATATAAAATCAACTATCCACAAAAACAGTCAAAGGAAATGCAAAAGAATACAGAATAAAACACCCAGCATGTAAAGAATGAGGGAGGAAGAATAAGAAGGGAAAGAAATAAAGAATCATCAGACTGTGTTTTAATAGCTTCACAAGAGAGTTAAGTTAGACTGTTAGATAGTAAAGAAGCTACCATTGAACCTTTGGTAACTACGAATCTCAAGTCGGCAATGGCAATAAGTACATATCTGTCAATAATCACCCTAAATGTAAATGGACTGAATGCACCCATAAAAAGACACAGAGGAACAGAATGGATAAAAAAGCCAGACCCATCTATATGCTGTTTACAAGAGACTCACCTCAAATCCAAAGATATACACAGACAAAAAGTGAAGGGATGGAAAAAGATATTTCATGCAAAGAACAGTGAGAAAAGAGATGTTGCAGTACTTGTATCAGACAAAATAGACTTCAAAACGAAGAAAGTAGCAAGAGATAAAGAAGGACATTACATAATGATAAAGGGGTCAGTCCAACAAGAAGATATAACCATTATAAATATATATGCACCCAACACAGGAGTGCCAACATATGTGAAACAAATATTAACAGAATTAAAGGAGGAAATAGAAAGCAATGCATTCATTTTAGGAGACTGCAACACACCACTCACTCCAAAGGACAGATCAACCAGACAGAAAAGTAAAGACACAGAGGCACTGAACAACACACTAGAACAAACATATGGACGTAACAGACATCTACAGAACTCTACACCCAAAAGCAGCAGCATACACATTCTTAAGTGCACATGGAACATTTTCCAGAACAGACCACATACTAGGCCACAAAAAGAACCTCAGTAAATTCAAAAATATGGAAATTCTACAAACCAACTTCTCATATCACAAATGTATAAAACTAGAAATAAAGTGTACAAAGAAAACAAAAGGGATCATAAATACACGGAGGCTTCACAACATGCTCCTAAATAATCAATGTATCAACAATCACATTAAAACAGAGATGAAACAAAATACAGAGAGAAGTGACAGCAACAGGACAAAGCCTAAACTTCTGTGTGACACAGCAAAGGCAGTTCTAAGAGGAAAGTATATTGCAATCCAGGCCTATTTAACGAAGGAAGAACAATCCCAAATTAACAGTCTAAAGTCACAATAATTGAAACTAAAAGAAGAAAAAATGAGGCCCAAAGTCACCAAAAGGAGGGACATAATAAAGATTAGAGAAGAAATAAATAAAATTGAGAAGAATAAAACAATAGAAAAAAGTCAGTGAAACCAAGAGCTGGTTCTTTGAAAAAATAAAGAAAATTGATAAACTGATAGCCAGACTTATTAAGAGAAAAAGAGAATCTACACACATAAACAGAGTCAAAAATGAGAAAGGAAAAATCACAGCGGACCCCACAGAAATACAAAGAATTACAAGAGAATACTACGAAAATCTATATGCTAACAAGCTGGAAAACCCAGAAGAAATGGACAACTTCTTAGAAAATACAGCCTTCCAAGACTGACCAAGGAAGAAACAGAAAATCTAAACAGACCAATTACGAGCAATGAAATTGAATCGGTAATCATAAAACTACCCAAGAACAAAACCCCCGGACAAAATGGATTCACCGCTGAATTTTATTGGACATAAACAGAAGAAATAATACCCATTCTCCTTAATGTTTTCCAAAAATAGAAGAAGAGGGGATACTTCCAAACTCAATCTATGAAGCCAGCCTCGCTCTAACACCAAAACCAAGCAAAGAAACCACAAAAAAAAAGGAAATTACAGACCAATATCCCTGATGTACATAGATGCAAAAATACTCAACAAAATAGTAGCAAACCGAATTCAAAAATACATCAAGAGGATCATACACCATGATCAAGTGGGATTCATCCCAGGGATGCAAGGATGGTACAACATTCGAAAATCCATCAACATCATCTACCACATCAACAAAAAGAAGGACAAAAAGCACATGATCTTGTCCATAGATGCTGAAAAAGCATTTGACAAAATTCAGTATCCATTCATGATTAAAACTCTCAACAGAATGGGTATAGACGGCAAGTACCTCAACATCATAAAGGCTATATATGACAAACCCACAGCTAACATCATACTTAATAGCGAGAAGCTGAAAGCTTTTCATCTAAGATCGGGAACAAGACAGGGGTGCCCACTCTCTCCACTGTTATTCAACATAGTACTGGAGGTCCTAGCCACGGCAATCAGACAAAACAAAGACATACAAGGCATCCAGATTGGTAAAGAAGAAGTCAAATTGTCACTATTTGCAGATGATATGAAACTGTACATAGAGAACCCTAAAGACTCCACTCCAAAACTACTAGAACTAATATCTGAATTCAGAAAAGTTGCAGGATACAAAATTAACACACAGAAGTCTGTTACTTTCCTATACACTAACGATGAACTAATAGAAAGAGAAATCAGAAAAACAATTCCATTCACAACTGCATCAAAAAGTATAAAATACCTAGGAATAAACCTAACGAAGGAAGTGAAAGACCTGTACTCTGAAAACTACAAGACACTCCTAGGAGAAATTAAGGAAGACACTAACAAATGGAAATGCATCCCATGCTCTTGGCTAGGAAGAATAAATATTGTCCAAATGGCTATAGTACCTAAAGCAATCTACAGATTCAACGCAATCCCTATCAAACTACCAACAGCTTTCTTCAGTGAACTGGAACAAATAATTCTAAAATTCATATGGAACCAGAAAAGACCCCAAATAGCCAAAGCAATCCTGAGAAGAAGGAATAAAACAGGGGGAATTACGCTCCCTGACTTCAAGCTGTACTACAAAGCCACAGTAATCAAGACAATTTTTTACTGGCACAAAAACAGACCCACAGACCAGTGGAACAGAATAGAAAATCCAAACATTAACCCAAACATATACAGTCAGTTAATATATGATAAAGGAGCCTTGGGTATACATTGGGGACATGACAGCCTCTTCAGCAGCTGGTGTTGGAAAAACTGGACAGCTACATGTAAGAGAACGAAACTGGACTACTGTCTAGCCCCATACACAAAGGTAAACTCAAGGTGAATCAAAGACCTGAATGTTAGTCATGAATCCATAAAACTCTTAGAAAAAAACATAAGCAAAAATCTCTTGGACATAAACATGAGCGACTTGTTCATGAACATATCTCCCCGGGCAAGGGAAATAAAAGCAAAAATGAACAAGTGGGACTCTATCAAGGTTAAAAGCTTTTGTACAGCAAAGGACACCATCAGTAGAACAAAAAGTCATCCTACTGTATGGGAGAATATATTCATAAATGACGTATTCGATAAGGGGTTGACATCCAAAATACATAAAGAACTCACACACCTCAACAAACAAAAAGCAAATAATCCAATTAAGAAATGGGCAGAGGACATGAATAGACACTTCTCTAAAGGAGAAATTCAGATGGCCAACAGGCACATGAAAAGATGCTCCACATCGCTAATAATCAGAGAAATGCAGATTAGAACCACAATGAGATATCACCTCACACCAGTGAGGATGGCCAACATCCTAAACACAAACAACAACAAATGTTGGCGAGGATGTGGAGAAAAGGGAACCCTCCTACATTGCTGGTGGGAATGAAAATTAGTTCCACCATTGTGAAAAGCAGTATGGAGGTTCCTCAAAAAATTTAAAATAGAAATACCATTTGACCCAGGAATCCCACTCCTAGGAATTTACCCTAAGAATGCAGCAGCCCAGTTGCAAGAAGACAGATGCAGCACTATGTTTATTGCAGCACTATTTACAATAGCCAAGAAATGGAAGCAACCTAAGTGTCCATCAGTAGATGAATGGATAAAGAAGAAGTGGTACATATACACAATGGAATATTATACAGCCATAAGAAGAAAACAAATCCTACCATTTGGAAGAACATGGATGGAGCTAGAGGGTATTATGCTCAGTGAAATAAGCCAAGCCTAAAAAGACAAGTACCAAATGATTTCACTCATATGTGGAGTATAAGAACAAAGGAAAAAAAACTGAAGGAACAAAACAGCAGCAGACTCACAGAACCCAAGAATGGACTAATAGTTACCAAAGGGAAAGGGACTGGGGAAGATGGGTGGGAAGGGAGGGATGAGGGTAAAAGAGGCATTACAATTAGCTGACGTAAGGTAGGGGGGGCACGGGGAGGGCTGTACAACTCAGAGAAGACAAGTAGTGATTCTATAGCATCTCACTACGGTAATGGACAGTGACTGTAATCGGGTTGGTGGGGGGGGCCTTAGGAAGGGGGTAGTTTAATCACCATAATATTCCACATGTAACTGTAGATTAATGATACGAAAATAAATTTAAAAATATAGAAATAAATAAATAAATAAATAAGAAGTAAATAGCAGAGATACTTGGATCTACATAAAGGAAGACTGTCAGAAGGAATCAATAAAGGTAAAATAAAATCTTTTTATTCTTAATTGACCTAAAAGATATCCATTTAACATAGTAATACTATTGGGTGATTAACAGCACATAAATAAGTGAAATGAAATACTGTTGTCACAATGACCAGGAGAGGAATTGTGAGTAAGGTACTTGCAACAACATATGATGTAATATAGTGTTACTTGAAGGTGGACTTAGAGTAGGTAACAATGTATTTTACAAACTCTAGGGAAACCACTAAAAAATTTATTCAAAAAAAAGTACAACTAATACACTGAAAGAGGAGATAAACAGAATCATAAAATTCTCAATTAAAACCAGAGAAGGCAAAACAATAGGAAGAAAAAGAAAGGACAACTGGCAATGAATAAAAAACATTTACCAACATGGCAGATAGTAATCCAAAAATGTAGTAACTTTAAAAGTAACTGTTCTAAATATACCAGTTAAGAAATGGATTCTCAGAGTGGATTAAAATTAATAAGGCCAACTATATTTTGTCTAAAAAATACCCATTTTAAATATAAAGACACAGATAAGTTACAAGGGATGGGGAAAGGTATACCATACTAACAATAATAACAAAAAAAAGCTGGAGTAGCCATATTAATTTTAGACAAAGCCGACTTAAAAAATTCCTTGATTGCCAAAAAAAGAGGGCTATTTCAGAACAATAATGTAATGGTAAAACATAACAATCCTAACCATGTATACACCTAAAAACGGAGGATCAAAATACAGGAGACAAAAAAAAAAAAAGAGCTGAAAAGAGAAACATAAATATTCACTATTGTATTTGGAGACTCCAACACCCCTGTCATTACTTGACAGTCCAGCAGACAGAAAATCAGTAAAGATATAGCTGAACTTAACAGTATGATTAACCAACTTGATCTAATTGACATTTATAGACTAGTCCATTCAGCAACAGCAGGATATACATTCTACTCAAGCTTACATGGAACATCCAACAAAACAGAATACATTCTGTGACATAAAATACACTTTCATGTACTTAAAAGACTGAAAATCATGAAACGTGTGTTCTCAGACTATAATGGAATTGAACTAGAAATCATTAACAGAAAGATAGCCGGAAAGCCCCTAAATATCTGGAAATTAAACAACATACTTCTAAATAATCCATAGGTCAAAGAAGACTAAGAAGAAATTTTAAAATTATTTTGAAGTAAGTTAAAATGAAAATACAACTTTTCAAAATTTGTAGGATGCAGCAAGGCAGTACTTACAGAGAAATTTATAGTACTGAATGTACATACTAGAAAAATGATCTAAACTCAATAAGCTAAATTCCCACCTTGTGAAACTAGAAAAAGAGGAGCAATATAAACCTAAAGCAAGCCGAAGGAAAAAAATACAAAAATCAGTAAAAATCAATGACATTGAAAAGGAAAACAATAGAAAATACAACAAACCAAAATCTGGTTCTTTGAAAAATACAGTAAACTGAAAAATCTCTAGCCAGGCTAACCAAGAAAGGAAACACAAAATACCAGTATCAGGAATGAAACAGGAGCAATGACTATTAATCTGGATCAGAGACATTTAAAACTAGTAAATACTGGGAACAACTCTATGCCCACAAATATGGTTAACTTATATAAAATAGACCAAGTCCTTGAAAGACATAAAACTACCAAAATGCACACAAGGAGAAACAGATGACCTGAATAACGTATCTTTTAAAGAAATTGAATCAATAATTAATAACCTTTCAAAAAAAAGGAACCACCAAGCCTAGATGTTCCACTAGTACATTCTACCAAACATTTAAGGAAGAAATAAT
>JAQQAC010015530.1:11432267-11459332 GCA_029783875.1 Phataginus tricuspis | reverse complement strand
AAATAATACCACTTCTCCACAACCTTTTCCCAAAAATGGAAGCAGGAGGTCTTCCTAACTCATTCTGTGAGGCCAACATTACCCTGATACCAAATCTAGATAAAGATATCCAAGGAAGGAAAAACACAAACTGGTATCTCTCATGAACATGATGTAAAATCCTTAACAAAATATTAGCAAATTCAATCCAACAATGTTTAGGAAGAATTACACACCCCAACCAAATGGGATTTAATCCAGATATGCAAGAGTGGTTCAACATTTGAAAAATCAATGCAATCTATGAAGAAGTTGAAGAAAAATCATATGACTATATGAATTGATACAGCAAAAAGAATTGATAAAATCCAACACCCCATTCATGATTTTAAAAACTCTCAGCAGACGAAGAGTACAGGAGAACCTGAACTTCTTCAATCTGATGAAGAACATCTACAACAAACCTACAGCTAATCTGATACTCAATAGCAAGAGTCCAAGACACTTTCTTCCTAAGACTGGGAACATGACAAGGATGTCCTTTCTTACCACTCTTATTCAACACTGTACTGCAAGTCCTAGCTAATACAATAAGATCCCCCATTCCCCCCAAAAAAGCATACAGATTGGAAAGGAAGAAATAAAACTATCTTTATTTACAGAAGGCATAATTGTCTATGCAGAATATTTCAAAAAGACTCCTGGTCCTGGAACTAATACACAAGGATAGCAAGGTTACAGGATACAAAAACCAATACATGAAAATCAATAACTTTAGTATGTACTCGTAATGAAATTTAGTTATTTGAAGTTAAAAAAATCCAATACCATTTATAAAATGGACTTGAAATACACCACCAAAAGCACAATACATGGGGAAAAAAAGGTAAGTTGGACTTCTGCTCTATGAAAGACATTGTTTGTTCTGTTGGGATCAGAGATGGGAAAGCTGGCTTCCCTGACAGGGCAGCCTGCCTTAAGGCAGTGATTACAAAATGCACATCAGAGCCCAGGGAGTCACTCCCTCGACTGGCTTATGGCTGCACTTCATGCTGTGTGGCCCAATCAGGGTGATCTACCATCGACTCCTGTTAAACGGCAGACATAGGCTGAGCTCCAACAGGTGTTATGGGAGCTAAACAGAAGAAATACCATCTATAGTCTAGAGAATTATTGACCAGATGAGGAAAATTTCACTATTGGGATGACAAATATTGTGCTTCAAACGGCTCCCATATCCCTCTTTGGGTCTCTAGTGGCCACTCTTTCCCCTCACTTAGGGAATCCCATAAGCGAGGTGACATGTACAGTAACAGATTTAGGAGAGGCTGAAGCAGTGAGAACATAGAAAGAAATAAGGTCTGCTACACAGAAGAAGAATTTTATTTATTTATTTATTTATTTTTAGAAGAAAAATGTAAAGGGCCCCATTTAAAGGTTACGAGGACCCCGATGTGGGTTGATTTAATACGGGCAGGAGCAGATGGAAGGAAATTAGATGGGGATGTCGAATAGGATCTTATTAGAGCTACGGCAACACCTGAAACCAGAGCAGCAGTTCCAGCCATTAAGACCAAAGAGGCAGAGGTCAGAGACAGAGCCACGAGTCCGGCCTGTGTGTTTGCAAGACTTCCTGCTGGAGAGGGAGCCAACCTCACTCGAGCCCACACAGGAAGATGATTGGGGAACTCGGTTCGACTGAGGGGTAGGTCGACGTACCTGCCCTGAGGGACCTGTGGGGGGACCGGAGGCCACATGTTGAAATACCTATCCATTGGTTCCCAGTGAACATACAATGTGTCCTGGCTCTGGTGGACACAAGGGATGAATGTTCACTGATTCATGGTGACCCTGAGCAGTTCCCCAGGACCCCCACTATCATAGATGGACACGAGGGTAAGGCTACCAGAGTGAAACAAGCCCAAATCCCTTTGGGAATAGGGCGTCTACCACCAAAAGAGTATACTGTGTATATATCTCCTATCCTTGAGTATATTTTGGGAATTGGTATCCTGCAGGGTCTATGGTTGCAGAGCACTGCAGGTGAGTTCAGACTGAGAGTACGTGTGGTGAGGGCAGTTCTGAGGGGACATGCTAGATACCCGCCTTTAGCTTTGCCTGTGCCTCGGTGGGTGACTAATACCAAACAATACCAACTGCCTGGAGGGCATAAAGAGATTGGAGAAACTCTCCAGGAGCTAGAAAAGGTGGGTATTATAATGCCTACCCACAGTCTTTCAATTTCCCAGTGTAGCCAGTAAAAAAGCCAGATGGCTCCTGGCATATGACTGTGGATTAAAGTAATACCCCCTATGCATGCTGCTGTCCCCTGTATTGCAGGCCTGATGGATACCCTCTGCCATAAACTAGGAACATACCATTATGTGGTAGACCTTGCTAACACCTTTCTTTTCCATTGACATGGAGCAGGAAAGTCAAGAACAGTTTGCCTTCACGTGGGAAGGATGGCAATGGACTTTTACCATCTTCCACAGGGATACCTCCACAGCCCCACCATCTGTCATGGACTTGTAGCCCAGGACTTGGCTACATGGGAGAAACCGCCAATGCTGCGGCTGTACCATTATATTGATGATGTCATGCTCACATCTGATTCTCTTTCAGATCTAGAAGATGTAGCACCTAGACTGCTGCAACATCTACAGGTGAAAGGATGGGCTGTGAAGAATACCAAGGTTCAGGGACCTGGTTTCTCTGTCAAATTCTTGGGGGTTGTCTGGTCAGGTAAGACCAAAGTTATACCAGAAGCAGTTATAGATAAAGTCCGGGCCTTTCCTACCCCTACAACTGTAGCATTGCTACAGGAGTTTGTGGGTCTTCTAGGCTACTGGAGAGTGTTTATCCTGCACTTGACACAAATTCTGAAGCCCTTATACTGGTTGGTACGAAAGGGTGTCGGGTGGGACTGGGATGAGACACGTGCATCTGCCTTTACTACAGCAAAATGGGCAGGCAAGGCTGTGCAGGCCTTGAACGTGATAGACCCATCAAGGCCCTGTGAGCTGGATGTTCATATGACTGAAGACAGTTATGGCTGGGGTCTCTGGCAGTGGCTTGAATGAACTCGCCAACCTATTGGATCTTCTGGTCACAACTCTGGAAGGGCACAGAGGTACGATACACTTTGATAGAAAAACAACTGGCTGCTGGGTATCATGCCTTGCTGGCTACAGAACCCATCACTAGAATGGCCCCAATAAAGGTAATAACCACCTATCCCATTTTGGGGTGGGTATAAGACTGGACTCAAAAGCCAAGGAGTGGTGTGGCACAAACGCCCACACTGGCCAAGTGGGGTGCTTACCTACAGCAGCATAGTGCCCTTTTTAGTAGCCCCTTGAGTGAAGAACTCCAACACTTATTGGGGCTGGGGACATATACTAGTGAAAAGCAGGAAGAACTTGCTTTTGAACCATTAGTAGCAGAGAGTCCCTATCAGGAGGGAAGAGCCCCTATACCTGAAGGTGCATGGTACACAGATGGCTCCAGCTGAGGGCAGCCGCCAAAATGGAGCGCCATACCTTTCCATCCTAAGCCTGAGACAATATGGATGGAAGATGGTGAGGGGAAGAGCAGCCAATGGACAGAGTTGCGGGCTGTGTGGCTTGTGATCAGCCAGGAGCCCTCCCCTATAGTTGTCTGCACTGACAGCTGGGCTGTCTATCAGGGCTTGACCCTGTGGCTACTAAACTGGTACCATGCCAACTGGCTGGTTGGTCACCGACCCTTTGGGGGCATGAATTGTGGCAAGAACTGAGCCCGTGGTCAGACTAAAATAATTACAGTATACCATGTGACAGGTCATTTGCCACTGTCATCCCCAGGAAATGATGAAGCTGGCCCAGATCCGCTGCTTAGAAGGAAAGTGTGCCTCTGATGTAGCCCAATGGGTTTGTTGCATGCAGGACAAAGACAGTCTAGGCTGTAGCCCGTCAGTGGGGCTTGCCTTTGACCTTTGAAGAAGTTAGTAGAGCCCAGCAGGAGTGTGTCGTGTGCTCCAAAAGGGACTTACACTGAGTTCCACAGCAACATTGGACAATAGCTAAGGGGCCTATACCCCTTGTAGGTGGCAGATAGACTATATTGGGCCTCTGCCTGTGTCAAAAGGATATCGGTACACCATGACTTGTGTGGACACACCTACTGGACTTCTGGTTGCTTTTCCTACCCATTGTGCAGACCAGCAGATGACCAAAAGAGGCCTGGAGCTTCTCTTTGCCACCTATGGCCGACCACAGGTAACTGAGAGTGATCAGGGCACCCATTTTACTGGACATACACTGCAAGAATAGTTGTGACAGCTGGGAATCAAACAGAAGTTTCATGTCATATAATCCTACTGCAGCAGCCATGATAAAGAGGAACAATGGCTTGTTAAAATCTGGACTAAAGTTGGACACCAATAGTCTGTGGAGATGGTCAGTCCGCCTATGGACCATGCTACGGTGTTTGAATGAGAGATCCTGAAAGGGAGCCCTGAGCCCTGTAGACATGTTAACACATATTGCTGTCTCCCCTATACAACTGCAAGTGCAAACCAAGGTAGAATCACTGAAGCCGAGGTTTGGCCACCAGAATAACATCTTGCTGCCAGCACCAACTGCACTGAACCCTGGAGACGCCATTGAGTGGACATTGCCTTGGACCTTTTGACACATGGACCAACGATGGCTGGCTCTCCTGGCACCTTGGGGACAAGGCCTGGAAGCTGGCCTCCTGTGTATTCGTGGAATAACAGCAGAGTGGCCCCCAAAGGTCACAGTAGTATATCCTGAACAGCCAGAAGGTAGGAGCATCTTACCGGGGAGTTTTGTTTTATAATTATAGCCAGTGCATGCACCTCAGTAGCACTATATTAAAACCCTTCAGTAACCCCCACAAGGAAAGGAGGAAAAGTATGGTATACTAGACCTGGGACCCCCTCCTGCCACAGTCTTATCACAGGACCACTCTTGCATGCATCCTACCTGATGGACAAGATTTGCCCATGTTGGTGTCATTAAAATATGTTTCCTATCGCCCCTAAGGTCTTTGTGGATTGGGCCCTTCCTCTGGCTTGAGGATTATTATAATTTTTGTACCTGTATCAAAATCTTGTTGTATCTTTATTTTTGTTATTATCTCTGAGTTGTTATCCTCTGTTGCTGTTGTGGAATCTGGTTACAGTGCTCGAGCTTTCTCACACAGGGACCATTGTGGAAGATTTAAAGTGTGTAGACTGTAAGGCGAGAATCCTGGAAGGGTTGGGTGTGGGGAAGTTGGGGTTCCTATGGCCAGGTTCCATACTGAATTTACACTATCTGATGATGTAACTGGCCTGTTGCTAGGCTACCACTTCCACACCTTTAGGCAATAAGCCATTATTCCACTATATAGAGTGCTTGGTCCAGTGCTCTGGGAGGAGGCAGAGATGCTAGGGCTCGATCTACCGCTGGAAGAACAAGCCGGGTAATAAACCCTTTCACCTAAAAGAAATGTTCTGTCATTTCTTTGGTCACACTGAATCCATAGTGAACTTGCTGGGGGCTGAAACCTATTGGCAAGACAAGTGGTCCCTGAATATTTAGAATTAAATTAACACAAGGAACTTCCTGTTCCGATTTCTCCCTGAGTTACTGTTATCTTGGTCTGGGAGCATATCAAACAGGACTGCCTACCCAGCCCCCAAGGCGAGCTGAGGTATTGTGTGTTTGCTAAAGGGTAAGTTAAGAATCTTACTTCTGAACTTCCTGGGTATTAAAATGCAATCTTATCTTGAAGGTGGAATCCTTCCTGCCTTTTACTGTGTTATTTATGGCAGGGCTTGCTTGCCATTATTAATTGCCCAGATTGCAAGTCACCTCATCAGGTCTGAAGGACGAAAGACAGCACATAGGTCTGGGCCTTTTAGCATGTGTAAGTCCAGGGAGAGGAAATCAAGGGCCAAAATACCTCTAAAAACCGAAATCAGTCAAAGGGAGAAATAAAGTTTAAAATCTGTTTATTGCTTACAAACTGCAGTCCGGGGCCTTCTCTCTTTCCTGCTCCAGCAGACAGAAGCAAAACCAGCACTCTCCCTTACCTCTCAGGTACAGATGAGCCCTCTGTTGCCCAGGTAATTACCCACTGATATGGAGAAGAACTTCTCTCCACCCCTGAGGATATGCAAATGCACTAAAGCCAGGGGAGATATTCTGGAAATGTTACAATTTTCCCCACAGCATGCTAAAGTGAATCTTACACATGATTACAAACGATTAGCTTACATGGGCTACTTTCCTTTATCTGTGGAGTATTAACTGATCTCACTGAAGAATGACTCAAGAGCTTGATGTTTAACATAGAGTTTTGGTAGGGGTTTCCTTGCATGTAGTTACGTTGCTCTGACTGTAAATATCCTGCCTGGCTTTTCCAGAGGCTCTCACTATACTCTGACTACAATCATGGTCCCTGTCTCACTATGTGCCAGCCAGTTTCCAGTTCTGAGTGAGGTCTTTTAGCGGGTACTGTTTCATTGTTAGCACAGAGTCTGGTCTCTGGAGCCAGAATGCCTGGGACCAAATCCTACATGCTGCTTTCCAGCTGCATGACCGTGGCCAAGTTACTTGACCCTCATCTATACAGCAAAAATAATCATTAACAACTACCCCTAACCACTACTGGATTGTGTAAGAATTAAATGAGTTGAAATGTGTAAAGCACTTAGTCTGGCACACGGAAGATACTAAAATACTAGCTATTATTATTTTAATTCATTTTCCAGGAAACCAGATATTACACAGGCATTAATGGGGGGAAATAACAGCAATGGTAACTTTAAAACATTTTATCTGGTCCATTTACCCCCTCCATTACTACTACTTTCAAGAGTTCTTCCTTTTTTTCTCAGTTGAATTTACATGACTTCCAGGTAAGTATTTTAAGAACGACAAAATGTGATCTCTATATACCTCATGCACAACACCAATTCACGGTGGAGTCTGTGTGAACATATAATTAAGAGGCTTTTAAACTAGTGAAAAAAAAATCTTAGCAAGTCAAAATTAAACTCATTTATCCTACAATTACAACAGCAATTACCCCTAGAAAATTAGCATCAGACCGAGCCGATAACGGCTACACAAATGCCGTTCTATCGCATGCATCTGTAAATAGTAAATTCAATCTCCAGCACAGCATACTTTGGCAGTTGTCAATATTCATGAACTAAAGTAAATTCTCAACCTACCTTACAAAAATACATGCAAAGTCATCTGAAATTGATGGCTCATCCTCATTTGTTAAGAATAGGCCTCATTCCCGGTCCAAAGTTTCTAAGGGATCAATAACCTCAGAAAGGTTAATACCCACAATTTACAAGTGACTAGACTGTTAAACACATGCTGTGAATGTTTCCTTTCCCCAGGCTAAGTCTACTCATTAATTTAACCGTGCCCATTGACAAGTGGGCAGGCTAGTAAAACATATTTTCACAGCTGCTTTTATAGGGATCAATTTTGGTAAATAATAATTCAAGATGGACAGTAAATCTGATATTTTACATCCTTAAAGTGGAGAGGTGCTGAGGCACAGAACGTTAATACGCACACGCATCAGTAATCTTAGTTTTCAAGTACGGTTTGACCCTAGCCCGAGGTTCAGAGCCCTGAACTACAGAGCTTTGGACTTTCAGTACAGTTGGTACCATCTCATTGACTCTCCAGGGGAAATCAGGGAATGAACAAAATGTGTATTGTCTCCCGCAACCATCCTATACCAAAGTCCTGCCAACAAAAAATATTCCGATCTTGGGCGTTTTTAAGAATAGGTATGGGCGTCCCCTTTCTCCAGGATTTGACAGATGAGAATGGCCTCTTTGTAGGAGGTAGGGCGGGCCTTCCCAAAAGGCGGCAGGGAATGACTGCCAGACCCGGAGAAGATGTTGCTCGTTTTAAAACAATTCCGGGGGCGGAGTGGAGGGGAGGAAGGGACCCAGACACCTCCTCCGCAGGCTTCTGAGGAAGGGAATGGCAGAGAGCGAAGGGTTAAAGAGCCTAAGGCTGCAGAACAGTCCCAAAGGCAGGATTGGCCCGCGGCAGGAGGTGACCTCTTTCGGCCGCCGGCGGGGATGGGGAGGACAAACGTGGATGACCCGGGTCCCACAAGCGTACCCACGTCGCCGCCCGTGAGCGGCGCGCCCCGAGTCTACTCCAGCACGTGTACCGGGTTGAAGGTGCCCTTCCACGCCCCCCGCTGCCCCAAGAACTTTGGGCCCAGGCTACCTTCTAGGACGCTGAAGCCGCCGCTGCTTCCCGCCGCAGAGGCCGGACGGACGATAGCACTCAGATGCCACAGAGGTGTCACTCAGCAGTGACCGAACCAAGAATGGGTCAGGACTCCGAACGACGATCACCCTCCAACCCCAGCCAGGCCAGCAGCATCCGCGAGAAACGTGCTCTCCACCGCCCGCGCCCGCCCAGTGAGTCGCTCAGCAGGCCGCCGTGCATGGCACGACGGAACTCGTAGTTCCGGCGCGACGGCCTCCAGGCCCTCCATTGTCCGCTGAGAGCGGTATCATGTGACCCGCGCATCTCCCGGAAATGGCGTAAAAACACTCGCGTGGCGCAGGCGCCGTTTCCGCAAACAAAACGGTGGATAGCTGTATCGGTGAGTGGCGGCTGAACTCCGGCCCTTGTTTTCTTCTTTGGTTCTCCCCCTCCGCCGCCGCCGTCGCCGCCGCGGAAGTAGAAGGGGCGTTCCAATTACTCCTGACGGGGCCTCGCTTTCGCATTAGGCCTGTGCATTCAGATCCGTCACGAGGGCTTTGTCGTGCCCCCAACCCGAAAGAAAACGGGCAGTTCTTGTGGGAGTGCGGGCGCTGTGACTCCTCCAGAACGAGCGAGTCCGGCTCTGGAGAAGCCCAAAGAGCTGCAACACGCCTCACCCTAGGGCCGCGTTGACAGGACAGGCTGGGGATGAGTTGTCGGATCAGCAGAGGCGTCTGTAATGTATTGAGCGGCTAATCGGAAACCTGAGCGGCGGGTTTAGTAGGAGTTAGGCTGCGCCAAGAACTGAAGAGGGTGAACTTGGCTGGAGAATTCACTTTAAGCCTCTATTGCGTCCTCTTCGGCCCCGAGCTGGGGCCCACGAGTTGACCCCTCTAAGCAGGCGAGTCAGGGCGTCGAGCGCGCCCTGCTTGTGGCCCGTCGGCCTTGACTCCCTGCTACGTGGTTATCTGGGAAACGAAATGACGGAAACGTGGTTTGACTGAGACGTGTGACAGGAAAGCCAAGTCGAAATACCTATGTGATCATTTAATGCATATCCATTTCTTTGTCAGTTGACTACCCTAGGCTCCTTTCTCGAAGATTCTGAGGGGCAACTCTTGAGTTTGGAGTTTATTCATTGTTCCCCTTTGACCCTCGGTTTCAAACATTCTTACCCATTTCTGCCATCTTTTACAATTCTGTGTTGCTTATTTTGACCGCATTGATTTTTTTTATTTTATCTTTTAATCACTTTCAAATTGTTATTTTTTATTTTTATTTTAGTATCATTAATGTACAATTACATGACCAACATTATGGTTATTAGACTCCCCCCAATATCAAGTTCCCACCACATACCCCATTACAGTCACTGTCCACCACTGTCCGTAGTGAGATGCTATAGAATCACTACTTGTCTTCTCTGAGTTGTACAGCCCTCCCCGTGCCCCCTCAACATTACATCTGCTAATCATAATGCCCCTTTTTCCCTCTTATCCCTCCCTTCCCACCCATCTTCCCCAGTCCCTTTCCCTTTGGTAACTATTAGTCCGTTCTTGGGTTCTGTGAGTCTGCTGCTGTTTTGTTCCTTCAGTTTTTTTCTTTGTTATTATACTCCACATATGAGTGAAATCATTTGATACTTGTCTCTTTTGGCTTGGCCTATTTCACTGAGCATAATACCCTCTAGCTCCATCCATGTTCTTGCAAATGGTAGGATTTGTTTTCTTCTTATGGCTGAATAATATTCCATTGTGTATATGTACCACATCTTTATCCATTCATCTTCTGATGGACACTTAGGTTGCTTCCATTTCTTGCCTGTTGTAAATAGTGCTGCTATAAACATAGGGGTGCATATGTTTTTTTGAAACTGGGCTGCTGCATTCTTAGGGTAAATTCCTAGGAGTGGAATTCCTGGGTCAAATGCTATTTCTATTTTGAGTTTTTTGAGGAACCTCCATACTGCTTTCCACAATCATTGAACTAATTTACATTCCCACCAGCAGTGTAGGAGGGTTCCCCTTTCTCCACATCCTCATCAACATTTGTTGTTTGTCTTTTGGAATATCTCATTGTGGTTTTAATTTGCGTTTCTTTGATGATTACCGATGTGGAGCATGTTTTCATGTGCCTTTTGGCCATCTGAATTTCTTCTTTGGAGAAGTGCCCGTTCAGATCCTTTGCCCGTTTTTTAAATGGATTACATGCTTTTTGTTTGTTGAGGTGCATGAGCTCTTTATATATTTTGGATGTCAACCCCTTATCGGATATGTCATTTATAAATATGTGCTGTAGGATGCCTTTTTGTTCTATTAATGATGTCCTTGGCTGTACAGAAGCTTTTTAGTTTGATGTAGTCCCGCTTGTTCATTTTTGCTTTTGTGTCCCTTGCCCATGGAGATATGTTCATGAAGAAGTTGCTCATGTTTATGACCGAGATTTTTGCCTATGTTTTTTCTAAGAACTTTATGGTGTCATGACTTACATTCAGGTCTTTGATCCATTTTGAGTTTACTTTTCTGTGTGGGGTTAGACAATAATCCAATTTTGTTCTCTTACATGTAGCTGTCCAGTTTTGCCACCACCAACTGTTGAAGAGGCTGTGATTTCCCCACTATATATCCATGGCTCCTTTATCATATATTAATTGACCATATATGCTTGGGTTAATATCTGGACTCCATATTCTGTTCCACTGGTCTATGGGTCTGTTTTTGTGCTAGTATCAAATTGTCTTGATAACTGTGGCTTTGTAGTAAAGCTTGAAGTTGTGAAGTGAGATCCCCCCTGCTTTATTCTTCCTTCTCAGGTTTGCTTTGGCTATTTGGGGTCTTTTGTGGTTCCATATGAATTTTAGCACTATTTGTTCCAGTTCGTTGAAGGATGCTGTTGGTATTTTCATAGGTATTTCATTGAAACTGTAGATTGCTTTAGGTAGGATGGCCATTTTGACAATGTTAATTCTACCTACCAAAGAGCATGGGATCAATTTCCATTTATTAGTGTCCTCTTTAAATTCTCTTAAGAGTGTCTTGTAGTTTTCAGGGTATAGGTCTTTTACTTCCTTGGTTAGGTTTATTTCTAGGTATTTTATTCTTTTTGATGCAATTATAAATGTAATTGTTTTCCTGATTTCTCTTTCTGCTAGTTCATTGTTAGTGTTTAGGAATGCCACAGATTTTTGTGTATTAACTTTGTATCCTGCAACTTTGCTGAATTCAGATATTAGTTCTAGTAGTTTTGGAGTGGATTCTTTAGGGATTGTTATGTACAATATCATGTGATCTGCAAACAGTAACACTTTGACTTCTTCCTTACCAATCTGGATGTCTTTTATTTCTTTGTGTTGTCTGATTGCCATGGCTAGGACCTCCAGTACTATTTTGAATAAAAGTGGGGAGAGTGGGCATCCCTGTCGTGTGGCCTAACTTAGGGGAAAAGCTTTGAACTTCAAACTGTTAAGTATAATGTTGACTGTGGGTTTGTCATATATGGCCTTTATTATGTTGAGGTACTTGCCCTCTATACCCATTTTGTTGAGAGTTTTTATCATGAATGGATGTTGAATTTTGTCGAATGCTTTTTCAGCATCTATGGAGATGATCATGTTCTGTCCTTCCTTTTGTTCATGTGGTGGATGATGTTGATGGCTTTCAAATGTTGTACCATCCTTTCATCCCTGGGATGAATCCCACTTGATTATGGTGTATGATCCTCTTGATGTATTTTTGAATTCGGTTTGCTGATATTTTGTTGACTGTTTTTGCATGTGTTTATCAGGGATATTGGTCTGTAATTTTCTTTTTTTGTGGTGTCTTTGTCCGATTTTGGTATTAGAGTGATGCTGGCTTCATAGAATGAGTTTGGGAGTATTCCCTCCTCTTCTATTTTTTCGAAAATTTTAAGGAGAATGGGTATTATGTCTTCTCTAAATGTCTGATAAAATTAAGCAGTGAATCCATCTGGGTCAGGAATTTTGTTCATGGGTAGTATTTTGATTACCGATTCAATTTCATTGCTTGTAATTGGTCTGTTTAGATTTTCTGTTTCTTCCTTGGTCAGTCTTGGAAGGTTTTATTTTTCTAGAAAGTAGTCTGTTTCTTCTAGGTTATCTAGTTTGTTAGCCTGTAGATTTTCATAGTACTCTCTAATAATTCTTTGTATTGCTGTGGTGTCTGTCATTATTTTTTCCTTTCTCATTTCAGATTCTGTTTATGTGTGTTGATTCTCTTTTTGTCTTAATAAGTCTGGCTAGGGGTTTATCTATTTTGTTTATTTTCTCAAAGACCCAGCTCTTGGTTTTATTTACTTTTTCTATTGTTTTATTTTTCTCAATTTTATTTATTTCTTCTCTGGTCTTTATTATGTCCCTCCTTCTGTTGACTTTGGGCCTCATTTGTTCTTCTTTTTCTAGAGGTAATAATTGTGACTTTAGACTGTTCATTTGGGATTGTTCTTACTTCTTTAAATAGACCTGGATTGCTATACTTTCCTCTTAGAACTGCCTTCGTTGTGTCCCAGAGAAATTGTGGCTTTGTGCTGTTGTTGTCATTTGTCTCCATATATTGCTTGATCTCTGTTTTAATTTGGTCAGTGATCCATTGATTATTTAGGAGAATGTTGTTAAGCCTCCATGTGTTTGTGAACCTTTTTCGTTTTCTTTGTACAATTTATTTCTAGTTTTATACCTTAGTGGTCTGAGAAGTTGGTTGGTACAAGTTCAATCTTTTTTAATTTACTGAGGTTCTTTTTGTGGCTTAGTATGTGGTCTAATGTCGAAAATGTTCCACTTGAGAAGAGTGTGTGTCCTGCTACTTTTGGGTGTAGAGTTCTATACATGTCTGTTAGGTCCATCTGTTCTAGTGCGTTGTTCAGTGCCTCTGTGTCCTTACTTATTTTCTGTCTGGTTGATCTGTCCTGTGGGGTGAATGGTGTGTTGAAGTCTCCTAAAATGAATGCATTGCGTTCTATTTCCTCCTTTAATTCTATTAGTATTTATTTCACATATGTTGGTGCTCCTGTGTTGGGTGCATATATATTTATAATGGTTATATCCTCTTGTTAGACTGACCCCTTTATCATTATGTTATGTCCTCCTTTATCTTTTGTTACTTTCTTTATTTTGAAGTCTAATTTGTCTGATACAAGTACTGCAACACCTGTTTTTTTCTCCCTATTGTTTGCCTGAAATATCTTTTTTCATCCCTTCACTTTTAGTCTGTGTAAGTCTTTGGGTTTGAGGTGAGTGCCTTACAGGCAGCATATAGATGGGTCTTGCTTTTTTATCCATTCTATTACTCTGGTCTTTTGATTGTTGCATTCAGGCCATTTACGTGTAGGGTGATTATCAATAGATATGTACTTACTGCTATTGCAGGCTTTGGATTCGCGGTTACCAAAGGTTCAAGGGTAGCTTCTTTACTATCTAACCATCTGACTTAACTCACTTATTATGCTATTATAAACACAGTCTGATGATTCTTTATTTCTGTCCCTTCTTTTTCTTCCTCCTCCACTCTTTATATGTTAGGTGTTTTATTCTGTACTCTTTTGTGTTTCCCTTGACTGATTTTGTGGATAGCTGATTTTATTTCGCATTCAGTTAGTATTTGGTTGGTCTACTTTCTTTGCTGTGGTTTTATTTTCTCTGGTGACATCTATTTAGCCTTAGGAGCACTTCCGTCTAGAGCAGTCCATTTAGAATACACTGTAGAGATGGTTTGTGGGGGTAAATTCCCTCAACTTTTGCTTATCTGGGAATTGTTTAATCCCTCCTTCAAATTTAAATGGTAATTGTGCTGAATACAGTATTCTTCATTCAAGCCTCTTCTGTTTCATTGCATTGAATATATCATGCCATTTCCTTCTGGCTTGTAAGGTTTCTGTTGAGAAGTCTGATGATAGCCCGCTGAGTTTTCTTTTGTAGGTGATCTTTTTTCTCTCTCTGGCTATGTTTAGTACTCTGTCCTTGTCTTTGATCTTTGCCATTTTAATTATTATATGTCTTGGTGTTGTCCTCCTTCGGTCCCTTGTGTTGGGAGGTCTGTGGGCTTCCATGGTCTGAGAGACTATTTCCTTCCTCAGACTGGGGAAGTTTTCAGCAAGTATTTCTTCAAATACACTTTCTAACCCTTTTTCTCTCTCTTCTTTTTCTGGTACCCCTATAATGCAAATATTGTTCCGTTTGGATTGGTCCCACAGTTCTCTTAATATTCTTTCATTCCTAGAGATCCTTTTATCTCTCTCTGCCTCCATTTCTCTGTATTCCTGTTCTCTGATTTCTATTCCATTAACAGTGTCTTGCACCTCATCCAGTCTGTTCTTAAATCCTTCCATTGTTTGTTTTATTTCTGTTATCTCCCTCCTAAATTCATCCCTTAGCTCTTGCATATTTCTTGGTAACTCCATCAGCATGCTTTTGACTTTTATTTTGAATTCTTTTTCAGGAAGATTGGTGATTTTGGTCTCACCAGGCCTTCTCTCTGGTGTTTGAGGGATTTTGGACTGAACAAGGTTCTTCTGCTTTTTCATGGTGATGGAAATGATTGCCAGCGAGTGGCTCATGTGTCAGCTGGGAGAGCAAAGTCCCTTCCTGCTTGCTGGTTGCCTTGCGTGTCTCTGCTGCCTGTGACTGTCAACCACACACAGGGAGCAGCCTCTGGGTTAATCCTCTGAGCTGTTGTGGGGGAGTGGGGGTGGCCCT
Organism: Phataginus tricuspis; assembly: GCA_029783875.1. Taxonomy (NCBI): domain Eukaryota; kingdom Metazoa; phylum Chordata; class Mammalia; order Pholidota; family Manidae; genus Phataginus; species Phataginus tricuspis. The sequence goes on along the minus strand of JAQQAC010015530.1, from coordinate 11,444,401 downwards.
TGGAATCGCCTAGGGTACTGATGGGGTTTGCAGGCAAGCAGCATGTGTTCTCCCACACGAACGGTGCCCCTTTTGCTTTCTGGACTCTGCGCCTGTCTCCGCTGCCTGTGCTGGGCAACTGCACACAGATAGCAGCCTGTGGGTTGATCCCCTGAGCTGCCGTGGGCGGGGCGGCCCTCGGGATGGCCTAGGGCGCTGGCAGTGGTTGCCGGACAGCAGCACGTGGTCGCCGCGAGGACAGCGTCCCTATGTGCTTTGCGGACTCTGCCCCTGTTTCCTCTGCCTCTGCCTGTCAGGCGTGTGCAAGGGGCAGCCTCTGGGTTAATCCCCTTAGCTGCTCTGGGTGGGGCGGCCCTCGGGATTGCCTAGGGCACTGGCGAGGGTTGCAGGCAAACATTGCATATTCGCAGTGAGAATAAAGCCCCTTTGTGCCTTCCAGACTCTGTGCCAGACTCTGCTGTCTGTGTCGGTCAACTGCGGGCAGGGGCCAGCCTCTGGGTCTGGCCCAGTTAGCCCCGTGCTGGGAGAAGCCTTGTGTGGTTGCTTTGGGTGGGACTGCCTTGCAGCAATTGCGGATCAGCCCGTTGACTTGCAGTACCTGTGGGGGGATGTGAATGGCAGGCTGCTAATCACCTTGAGGGGCTTTGGAGCTCTGTTGCCACCCTGGGGGTTAGGGCCCCTGATGTTCCTTAAAGTTCCCAGCCTACTGGGCTGAGTGTGCCATGACGATTTTGTCCACCTTTTAAACCCCTTGTCCCTTTAAGACTTTAAAGAGCCCGCTTTTCTTTTGTCCCAGGGCAGCCAGCTGTGGGAACCTGTTCGCAGTCTTAGTCTCGGATTTTGCTTTTCCGTTCCTCTAATATCCAGTACAACATGTAAGCTGTGTCTGTGGTCCCGGTGCAGTTTACTAGGCCTGGTTGTTTAGCAGTCCTGTGCTTCCATTCCCTCTGCACTGATTCTTTTTCCTCCCTCCGGTGAGCTGGGGTGCAGGTCACGGCTTTGTATCTTACCCTTTTCGTGAGATGTTGAGTTCTCACAGATGTAGATGTAGCCTGGCTGGTGTACTGTATCTTCTGGCCACTCTTTTAGGAATAGTTGTATTTGCTCTATTTTCAAAATATATATGGTTTTGGGAGGAGATTTCTGCCACCCTACTCGTGCCGCCATCTTGAGAATCAGGATTCTGATTATGTTTTTATGACATTTCACTTTCGGAAATAATATAAAGTTCACTCTCATTCCTTATACTAATTTTTAGCGATTAATTCTAGTTAAAGATGATAAATCACATTGGTTTATTTAAATTTAAAACCAATTTCTATTTCTCTATTAGGAAATTAATGGCATGGAGGAGGAGGTAGGGATTTGATAATTGGGTGGCCTGTTTCACTAGATAAGCATTTTAAGCCATTTACTCTGAAAATTACATTTCTTGGTGATTTTTTTCCCTCTGATTCAGTTCTTCCTGCTTTGGTATGTGTTGGTATTTTATGACTTCAAACCTTGGATAGTGAAAACTATTATCTTCTAAATCCTTCTGGGTTTATAGTGAGTTGTTTTGACTCATTCCCTTGAGCAACTTTATTTTTTATTCTATTTCTTTATTGAAAAGACTTCTGTCCCCCCCACCCCCACCATAACTTTCCGGTTCTGAGTTTGCTGAATCTCACTGTTGTTTGGACTTTTTGCTCTCCCTTCTTCATTTGGTTTGAATAATACAACCTAATACTTTAATAGTGGTATATAATCTGTAAGCTTAGACTAATATATACAGTGCCTCACTGAGCTCCTCTGTAGTTCAATAAATTTGTTGAATGACTTCCTGTCGAATAGATAGGTTCACTTATTTCTCTCTTCCTCCCCCTCCTATTTTACACATAGGCCTAAGAATATTGGAAAGAAACTTAATGATCAATAAGTTGCAGGCTGGGTTTTGAAACTTCTGTCCAAAGCCATTTCTACTCTCATCATTTTCTACCTAATTCTGACAGCCGTTATGAAATAAGGATTTCAGAAGTCATCTGTAGGTTCCCAGCCTTTTCCTGTTCTTGGTGGCCTTAATGTCTCTGACCTTTTTCAGTATTACTAGGCCAAAACAAATACCTAGCAATTTAGTGTTTATGTCCTAACAACTTTATTTTTTTAATATGCATATTTAAAGAAAAAATAATTTTGTGTTTAATTCTTAGTTAACCACTAGTGCTTACTAATAGTTTGGGTCACCTGTTGGGTACTGGACAACTTCTCAAACCTTGAATCAGATTTGAGTTCACCAACTTCATTTCCTTATTCACATTGATTTTCTCTGGTACCACCAAAATCTCAGCTCCACAGAGTTCTGATGTTACTGATAAGAAATGTAGTGCAGTATACTTGTTGAAACTGTGCCCTGTTTGAAGCTGTATCTGTGATATCTTGCACATACCAGATTCTACTGTTTCCCTTAACGTTTTGAAATTATTCTGCTTTTCCCGAATGTTTATTACAGTGCCTGGCACACAGTTTGGGAATCAAGGCTGTAGAGTAAGGATCAGAATAGAAATGGAACTATTACTTGCATAGTACCCCTACTTCATTTGTCAGTTTCCATGCCAATATTGACTTCTGTGGTTAAGATTGTAGAAGTGTTTGGGGATTATAATTAGCGCTTCTGTATTAGCATATTCAGAAGTTTATATGTAATATATATCAGTTTACATTGTTTTCAATATTCTGTAATGAAATTTTTTAAAAACTAGTTGATCACTGAATTTAAGTGGTTACTTGCTGGTTAAATTGTTTAAAGTCTCAGCATTATGTTTACAAGTAATATCACATTTTTGCCATTTCAGTGTTAGTTCATGAAGTCTTATGGTATAAGTAATCAAAAATGGAAAATTCTGCAAAAGCAGAGGAATGTGCAAAGATCTCTCTTGAAGAGGCAAAAGCACCAATGAATTCAGGAACAGTGTCTTCATTCAATATTAATGAAATCTCAGCCACTCTTGGGACTGGACTTTCTGAAGAGGCTCCTACCTGCGGGCAGGTAGACACACCAAAAAAGAGAAAAACAGAGTCTGAAGATGATCTTGTAAAGGAGAGTTCCAGTTGTGGGGAAGATTCTACATACAAGAAAAGAAAACTTGATGATGAAACTGTCCCAGAGGAAAAAGGTTCTGGTGATGATGAAGGTATTTCAAGGAAAAGAAGACTGGAAATTAAGGATTTTCCAAATGATGAACCTTCTACTGGAGGTGGTACTCAGAAAAAGAGAAAAATAGAACTTGAGGATGTTCCTGAAAGGCAAAAAGTATGTTGAATATATTTTCTTTTATTTGTAATTGAATATGTCAGATTGAAAATTGGAGCAGCTGTGAAATAATACTGGTTTTTACATAATCTTAATAACTTAAGAATGTTCTGTTTCTAATAAATTGCATCTTAAGATAGAATGTAGGCTTTTAAAGCTCTTGTAATTGTTCTTATATATGTGAAATTTCTGCTAATGAAATAATTTTTATGCTATTCCAGGACTCTATTTAACTTGAACCTTGATAACTAGTTTTTATTGTTTGCTTTTTTCTTACTGTTTTAAAAAAGACAAGAGAATAAGGTTCAGATGATTCGCCATTTTTCCCTTTTTTATTAGGTGTTCATCTTTTTTGTGTGAAGTAATTGAGATTATCACTAAAAATGATAAATTTGAAGATGATAGCCAGCTTTACAGTACTTTCTTAATGTAATACCCTGAGCTATATTGTTTCCAGCTTACTGGGGATAGTTACATAGATTTTATCTAAATGGCTGCAAAAGCCTGGTAAGTAGCAGGGATATCACAGAGCAGGGATAGCGAGTCCTTTTCTTCTGGGACTACTGTGTTGTGAAGGACAGGGTCTGGATTTGGAGGGAAAGAGCATTTAGCATTATTTCATTAAATGAGTAAAAACCTGCCATCAGCCCTGAAGAGGAAAGTGGCAGATAAGCTAGGCATTTGTCATTGGTGGAGTGAGAAGCTTGTATTATAAACACACTTTTCAAACTTTTACTAGCAAGAGATCCCTTTTTTCAAGTGAAAAATCTTAAACCTAATATGTAAAATAGGTAAAAGGTGAAGCATTTTGGTTGAATAGGGAAGTTGGGGGATCTGAAGCCCTGGCATTTTTAGGGTCTTAAATGGGGGAGTACAAAAGGAAATTGTTGAATTAAATTAATAGCAAATAATAGGAATCACTGACGCTGAACATAATCTGAATTCTAATCCCTTTGTGTATATTATTTCATTTAATACAACAATTTTTTAATAATATAATAAATATAATTTCTATTTTATTCTTATAGAAACCCCATCCACTGACTGGCATTTATTGAATAAATCAGAACTTTTGCAAGTACTGTTTTTATTAAGACATTGACACCAAAATTATACAGACGAAAGAGCGAGATGAAAATTTTAAACCAAGACGTTTTTAAAAATAGGGAAAAAGGGAAAACAAATCTTATGTCTGATTATAATTAGTGGGATTTCTGTGGTTCATGACATTGCTTAATGAAGCTTATCAATGCCAATGATATTTTATCCTTACATAGGTCAGATGTCTTTTAGGCTTTTTTTTGCCGCTTTCTGATCCTTTAGTTTTGTTCCATTCTCTTATTTTCAGAACTTGGAAGAAGGGCACAGCTCAGCTGTGGCTGCCCACTACAATGAACTTCAGGAAGTTGGTTTGGAGAAGCGTAGCCAAAGTCGTATTTTTTACTTAAGAAACTTTAATAATTGGATGAAAAGTGTCCTCATTGGTAAGATTGTTTTTTGATTTATGGCTTGAAATTTTTTGTTTCAGCTTATGTCTCATTTTTTTCTCCCAAAAGAGTTGATCATACACTACACTACTAAGTCTTTAAATTCTGATTCATTTAATTACCAAACCTTGACTTTTTAAAACTGAAGTCAAAGCTAAAACTAAGTATTTGAGATAAATTCTTCTCATATTTATTTTTGGTTGGCTACATAAGATATTAATGTATTTAATTGATACTAAGTTGATAATCAGGCTTTCAAAAGGCAATGTGCTCTTTTTAACTTAAAACTAAGGTTACCTAGTGCTAATCAGTGGTTATTCTACTCTAATGCTTTTGGAGCAATGACATAGTGTTGGATTAAACATTCACATTCCATTAAGTCAAGGAAATGGACAGCATTATGATATTTTCCCTCTGGGCCTTTAATGAATTGATAAAAGTCATGTGTGTTGATTGTCCATTGAACTTGTTTTTCTTGTGTGGTAACTGGGGAGAAATAAAGTTTATTTTGAAGATTGATGAAGACATTCCACTTTTGCAGCCAGCATTTTATCTATGGAAGCTCACCTTTGAAGTTGAAATGGAAGTCAGTGGAGGAAAGGATTCAGAATGTATTTATTCCTATGTATTTCTAGTATGTTCAGTCATATTCTTAACATGAGTTTAGAGAATTTTTAAAAGCTAGTGTATTTGGAACTTTTTCACAGTAAAGTTTTTTAAGTTCAGCCGTATTTTCTACATTGCTAGTTGTATTATCTTTATAATCAGAAAAATAGGTAGTTTCTAAAAAGACTTAAGTCAGAGTTTAAAATTTATCTGTCAGCATATTCATGTTACTCTTTTCTTCTTCAGCTGTTCCAGCAACTGTCTCAGTGGGTTGTTTGCTATCTGTGCTTGTCCTTGTGATCCTAATACAGTCCATGTGGCCTGCGCCAGCTGCTTCTCTGGCTTTTTTCCTTTCTCTTCTCAACACCCATTCTTTGTCATTCATTTTCTCTTTCTTGTTGGTGCTTATAGCTTAGTAACTAGTTGAGTACTCTTCTTGAATTTGATGAAGATATATTTGATTTATAGTGATGATTTCCCCTGTCTTTAGTCTTACTATGTGGAAATAAAGAACTTTTGTAATTATTATTTTTCACTGTTTCAATGTTGTTTAATGCTGTTTTCTTAAGATTCATAGCAGAAAGTTAAATATGGAATACTTGTGCTTCTGTTGAAAGTAAGACCTATGGATAGTGAAAAGCAGAAGTATTTATACAGAATACTTTAGCAGTCAGAAGTAGTACACGTGAAATAGGAAGAGTTAAACTCAAACAGGAAGAGTAGATCTAGGATTTAGGATTGTATCAAGTTTTAAAATTGCTGAATACTTTAGTTGTCTAAAAGTGTTAGTATACCTTTAATATTTGAACCGTTTGGCTATGAATGTATAAAGACCTGCTGATAATCATTGGCTATTAATGTGATTTTGTAGAATGGGATAAAAGATTCCATTTTTACTTAAAAGTGTGTAAGAATTCTGATGATACTAAAATTGAGAAGAATGTATAGTTTTTTGAGTAGTTCTTTTATTTCTTTTGGTAGCAAGCCTGACATCTTTTATGAAAATCAAGCAGTCTTATCCCATAATTATTTTGACTTACTTATGTATATAACAAGCTAAATACTTAGCTTTGGAAAGGGAAAATTGCAGAAAAATAAAGTAGTTTTCTCTTACGAACAAGTGTTGAGTCATCTTGTATTAATTATTAGTTAAAATGTCTGATATTTAATGTTGAATCAAATCCTGAAAGTAACCTTCAAAAACATGTTTTAATTTTCTAAAATACCAGACACATACTCTTTCATCTTTAATACTAGAGGATCAAGTTATTAACTCTTAGTTACATTTCAAAATATTTGTCAAAAGTTATGAATTAATTACATAATGAACATTTAGTAGTTTGTGTGTCGGGCAGAAGTTAGTTATTAGGCGTAACAATTTATACTTTAGTAAAAATGGAGAAGAGATCATTTATTATGACATTTCTCTCTTTTAGGGGAATTTTTAGAAAAGGTACGACAGAAAAAGAAACGTGATATCACTGTTTTGGACCTGGGATGTGGTAAAGGCGGAGATTTGCTCAAGTGGAAAAAGGGAAGAATTAGCAAGCTAGTTTGTACTGGTAAGATAAAAAATGGCATGTAAAAGAGTAATTTGTGGCCAGTTAGATAAGTGGAAAATAAGAAGGACCTCATCCAATGACACTAAAATATCTTATGACAGGATATCTAGGGGATACGCATGAAATAGGTGTTTCTTAAAATGGGTTGTGAGACTTTAACAATGGTGTTATAATCCTAAAAGAAGGAAGCAATGAAAGATGATTGGAGTCATGTTCAAAGCACAAAGTTGAAAAGGCTTCCACTGGCCAAAGATAGAACAATTTCATCATCAAAAGATAATGTGATTACAGTGGACTGAAACATATCAAATCAAAGGAAAATCTTGTTCACCCTTGGAGTTTGCTAGGAAACTTACTCATTAATCTGAAATTCAGAAATTAAGTGTGGGAGGGAGGGGGGTTGAGTATTTATCTTCCCTACTATATATGAACCATATTTCAAGGTAACCAAATGTAGGAAAAGGGGAATTCCTTTTTATTGAAAAATCATAATAAATGCAGGAGAAATTATGAAAATCACTATTTTCCACCCTTCATGCAATAATAGATCTAAGCAACAAGCGTAAAAAGATGCGAAAGCTTTTAGGTGAAAGGTTGATAGGAACTTAATAACTGAATGAATCAAATCCCTGAATCCACTCTTCAGTTTTAACACTGAAGCATGATGACAGGAGACATATGTTCTTTCCATTGTGATGATTAACAGGAAGCACATGGCACCACCTATGAAGTATTGCTTAGATTGGCACTTCTCAAATTTCTTGGTTTTTGTGGCCACTGTACACTCTTAAAAAATAATTGAGGACCGTGAAAGCTGTTGTGTATGTGGTTATATCTATTGATTATAGACATTAAAATGGAGAATTATAATAGTATTTTTAATTAAATAACGTTTAGTGAGAAGACTGGCATTTTAAAAAGTGTCTTTGCAAATCTCTTTCAATTCTAGAATAGTGGAGGAAACAATTAGATTCTTACACCTGTTACTCTATTTCATATGTTGTGATATATTACTTTATTTGATAAGTACTTGTGAAATGAAGGAGTATTTTAATAGCATTTCTGATAACTGAGGATACTCATCTTTGGTACTGTATCAGAACTCCACAAGTAGTAGTTCCTTCAAGGTCATTTACAGTGTGGAATCTGAATTCATATAGATGAACTTTTCATAATCTATTATATTTAAATCCATTAGTCTACCTTGCACTTTGAATGGATCTTTTTTCCTGCAAGATTTTGTAATTTGGAGAAGTAATGTTCACTGAAGTTATGTTGACATCAAGAAATGATGTCTAATGTTGACATTACAAAATGACATTTGTTTAATATCACTAACAGTCAGAAAGTCTTGAGCATTGGCAAGATGCCCAGCCCATGGTGGTAGAGACGAGTTTTTCAGAATTATAATTTTCACTTGAAAGCTCAGATTTTATCATTGGTAATAAATATTGTGTGTTGTTTTCCTTGAAGTGACAGGCTTACTTTATTCATTTTCAAGAAAATGTCTGCCAAATTGCCAAGTCTGAATAATTAGTTTGTCCATGGTTCAAGTGAAAACAGTTTTCTTTGAAAAAAAAGTGGCCAGTGCAGTTCAAAAGGTGGTCACCCCACTCCTGATCAAACTTTTTTATATAGCAGAAACGTTTTACTGCTTTCCATTTCATCACACAGAATATGGAAAACATGTATTCAAGAGCCAAGATTTAATAAAGTTAATTTTTACTGCTCTATCAAGGACATTCTTAAATGAAATTGGCTTTTTTCCCATGCTAGTTTATAGTGGTGAAGAATATATTAACTATTACCAATACTATTTGGTGTTACGACCTTGTATTCATGATTAAGGTACCAGCATTTTACCCACCATTGCTTTTGCATCATCAGTGCAAATCTCAACACAGGGGAAAAGGCAAATGCATTTTATTAAGAAAAAACTTGATATTTCCAGAGTTGGTTGTATAGTGTTAGGTTTTATAACAAATTAGAATCTAATTCTAATTTGTGATAAGCATTTAAAAATCATGATAGGACTTATCAGTGTCTATTAAGAAAACTTTTAATCCTTTTGAAAAACAATAGGGCATTTGCATTGCAGTAGACTTTTTCTTCTTTGAAGGAAAAATAACCTTTTTGAGTGTACTAAGGCTTGATTTCATGCCATTTTATCTGTTGAGATTAATGTCTAGATTTGTGCCATCTTTGCATTTACATTTTCTCTCTGTGGGTCTTCGTTGACAGTTACTGAACACCTGTTTTCCCTTCAGATATTGCTGATGTTTCTGTCAAACAATGTCAGCAGCGGTATGAGGACATGAAAAACCGTTGTCGTGATAATGAATATATTTTCAATGCAGAATTTATAATTGCTGATAGTTCAAAGGTATAGGATATTTTTGTTATTTTGCCATTTTTTATATTTTTAGTTTCAGTAAATGATTGAAAAACAGCTCTTTTTTAAAAATGTGCTCTGAAGCATTAAAAATCTTAGGATATGCATTTTCAGTTTCAATTCTGTTTCTGGTAAATTTTGTTAAATCTACCTGAGTACTTCTGCGGATTGCTTGCTTTTAATAATTTGAATTTTTTAAATCGTTTGTTACTTTCCTGTTTGCACAAGATTTATCTTCCAGTGTTCTGAAATAGAACTGGACTTACCAGTAATTTATTAGAATAACAAATTTGTTCACCTTGTAATTTATTAGAATAGTGTCCCAACATATCAGAGTCTGGTGTTATCCACCTTCTTCCTGTCTCTGAATCCTTAACAACTGTGACATTTAAGAACTAAGACGCGCTTGAATAGTGAAAGTCTCACCTTAACTTTATGTTCTTTGACTCGGTAGCTCATTAAACTATTACAGGTACCTTTAACTGTACACATTTTATTTGCAGTTGTGAAAGTGAGAAGTGGTAGTATTTTGCTAGGAAGTTGCAAACTGGCGTTTACAAAAATGTTCCAAAGGCAAGCTTTGTATTTTTTTTTTTAACCTTAGTACTGTTCACGATCATTTTACTTTCAAGTAAAGCCAAATGAAAGGATCAACTCCTTTAAATATAATTGAATATTTTTTAACATAATTTGAGAATCAAATTCTATTGAACCAGAACTAAAGATTTCATTATGACCTTTATTAAACATAATGACAGAAATGATATGTTAGTGGGAGAGGCATATCACTTTTATTTTAAGGACTCTAATTCTAGAAATTACTGAAAGTTTTTGTTTGAGTTAGCTTCAAAATCTTGGCCCATTTTAATTTGTTTCAGGAACTTTTGATTGATAAATTCCGTGACCCAGAAATGTGCTTTGACATCTGCAGTTGTCAGTTTGTCTGTCATTACTCATTTGAGTCCTATGAGCAGGCTGACATGATGCTCAGAAATGCCTGTGAGAGACTGAACCCTGGAGGCTATTTTATTGGAACCACTCCCAATAGCTTTGAACTGATGTAAGTACTTTTAAATATATTGTGGTTTAAAAAATACTCGGCATTAAGCTTATTTTAAAGTAGCAACTATCAGAAATAGAGTTTATAAAACATACCATGTGTATCTTAAAAGGGCTGAGCACTTCGATAATGTGTTTGAGCAGAAACTCAAAATTCAAGTTCGAAAGAGATATACAGATGAACCCCTAAAACATCTTCATGTGTAAGTTGGAGATTGATACTCTATCAAACCAGAGGTGGTATACTGCTAGTCTAACTCCAGGTCAGAAATGAGGCACAGAGACTTAACCAGCTGTCATGAGAGTAAAGCCTACTTGCAGTCTAATTTTACTGGTGAGACTGTTAATGATCTTTGAGTGCATTGCTTCTTAAAAGTAGCTCATCCAATTAAAAGCTTAATCAAGTGTCTTCAAAATTGCATCATGTAGTTTTGTTCACATACATAATCTTATCAAAATAAATGAGCTAATATCAATTTTAATCTTTTTGTTTTGGTTTGGGGATAACCTTTATAGAAGACGCCTTGAAGTCTCAGAAACAGAATCGTTTGGAAATGAAATATATACTGTGAAATTTCAGAAGAAAGGAAATTATCCTTTATTTGGCTGCAAATACGACTTCAACTTGGAGGGTGTTGTGGATGTCCCTGAATTCTTGGTCTATTTTCCATTGCTAAATGAGTAAGAGTGTCATTAGCCTGTTACTGTTCTCTTTTTGCCTTAAGAGAGAAAGAAGAGGGGGAAAAAAGCCAGCATTTCTGTTCATTTTTCATTTTAAATGAGACCCAAAAAAAAGTATAATCTTGTAAAAGGAAAAGGTTATCTTGTAACCTCAAATTCAGGGTTGGTGCCATAGGTTTTCCAATAGCGTTACTTAATTTTCTTTAATTCCTGGAATAATTTTATGCAGAAGGTAAGAAAGGAGGCCTGTTGGCTTCACCATGTGGCAGAAAATAACTGAAAATAGCAAAAGGCTTTTTTAAAAAGTAACTGCTAGTAACTTTGGTAATAAGAGTCCCATAGAGCAAAATCCTCCTTTTGACAGGATAGGTATTGAAAGGTGTTTCATATTTCACTATAGCTTTGAAGTAGCCTATGTCTTGCAGACAGTGTTGCTAATAAAATCCCGATTCAGGAGTGTATTCACTCACGCACCTGAATTCCTAGGAGTCCTGGCAAACCATAGACACAGGGAAAGCAGGGGTACCAGACTTCATCAGGTAAGGCTTCAAGGCTTTATGAGACATCTTGGTCTTGGGGTTTTCCCTAATAGGGAGAATGGCAGAGTCCACTTAAATGTAGGCCATGTCACAATTGACTGAACTTGATTTCCTGCTCTTTAAAAACAGAAGTTTTATTAACTTAGGAAAAAGAGGAGCTTTATTTATTGCTTGTTTTTGGTTGGTGATTATTTGAATTATCTGTCAGTCAGCTTGTGAAATTAAGGGTATAATACGATTTTCAGGATTCTGCAATATGTGAAAATTTTATACAATAATACAACAAAATTAAGTAGCAAATGAGCTAACATGAGGAAAATTATTACGTGCAATTTAAAAACTGAAAAGTTAGAATTTTTTTTTTGTAGTTTATTTTGGTATCATTAATCTACAATTACATGTGCAATATTATGGTGATTAAACTATACCATTCATCAGGTCCCCCCAACCATCACTGTCCATCAGCGTAGTGAGATGCTATAGAATCACTACTTGTCTTCTCTGAGTTGTACAGCCTTC